>CABFVX010001808.1:15972-37460 GCA_902151425.1 Timema shepardi | reverse complement strand
AAAATATACTTGAGAAGTTAATCAGGAAGGTTTGAGGGAATTTATAAAATGTTTTGTTGTAGAAAGAAGAGTTATGGTCAAATCTTTAGAGAATGTTGTATATTTGTGGAGTCATGTTAAAGACATTTAAATGCAGCATTGCTTCTATCTGGTAATAAAAGCGACGACCACAGTTACAAGGAAATTGAAATGGAAACGTAAAGGCATGCTAAACATAAGAGTGAAATACAGGTTAACAAATAAGATGATTGGTATCCAAACAAAAGAGAATTATTATACATTCGCATCACTATAGCACTTTATACTTTCCACTGTTTAATGCTAGGTGTAAAACATAAAGTAACAAGAAGTACCATTCTCACCAAAATCGTCGTGTTTGGAGTGAAGCACCTTGAATTGACACTCAAGACAATACTTGAGTCGAAGATTGAAAAGGTGTGATTCCTTAAAGAAGAACATGCACACTTTCTAAAACAAAAGTGTACTAAACAAATAACTACAGTAACTTTAATCGGAAGGATTAAATTAAGTTATAGCTAAGCAACAATACACTACACTACTGCAGCCTTACGACTGTAAGTAAGTCTCAAATAATGACGTTGAACATCTTTTAAAACTAGGAAGTCTTTATTAAGTAGGTACAGCAATAGTTGCTAACTGAATCAGCTAATGTTGGTTAACTCCAAAGAATAGTAATATGATGCAAAAGATGTTCCAAATGCTGTAACTAATAGTTTACAAATTGTAAAAAGAGAAATATCGGGAATCTATTCCCATCAGGAAACTATGGCAGGACTATTCCTAATTAGTGCTGCCTTATCATCCAATAGTAAAATTAATAACCATCAATAGTCTAGAGGGTGACCTGGTGGTCTAGGGGTAAGGTGTCAGACTTCTGTGCTGGCGGCCGGGGTTCAATCCTCGGTCCCGGCACAGATTTATCTGATTACCAAACCCTTCCTTCACCTCTGACAAGACATCTTGTGAATGTGTGGAATGCCAGGCCTCCACCGTGGTTCGAATTCCACGTTAAACTGTAGGTCCTCCATTTCTTCTCACAATCACCCTACCATTACACATTAGCGTAAGTGTGTACAACCCGAACGGGTAGTAAGACGCGGTGATAATAATAATAGTCTAGACACAGACTACAACAATAGAAAAACTTCTAGACATTAAGAGCCAAGTGGTGCCTGCAGGGAGCCGAAAAGATCTAGACAACACCAAGCGGGCCAGTCCTCTGGGATAGAAGCATACCCACAAGATGAGCACCGTACCAAGGAACAACAATAATGTCAAACCAAAGACTGATAACAGCCAAGACCCAATTAGCACATACGGCAACGCCATGGATTAACCCAATCTCCGCTTTTTTCCAATATAAAGGCGTTAGGGACATGGCCACATAGAACGGGGCATCAGACTGTCCCCCAAATATTTAAGACTAGTCATATGGACATAGTTAAACAATAAACAAGTGTGGTCATAAGGACTAAACTCTGTTTAATAGAAACAGAGTGTGGTCATAAGGACTAAACTCTGTTTAATAGAAACAGAATCTAGCAAAGTATAACTATTACTTTTAAACTAAATTGAAGCTTCTCATATGAAGAAGTTCAAAAAAGTACAAGTCTGTAACAGAAAAAAGACATAATCTTAAGTTTATTACATTATCTGCAGTGAGATGGTGAGACTGACGGAACAAACATCGTGACTGCTACTTGTAAGCTACTTTGAACTGAAGTTTCCTTGATGTTCATGAGACGAGTTGTTGGAATCGTATACAAAAATAGTACGAGAGGTGCTGCATTATATGCAAAATGAACCTGATGTCTAAGGAGTGGAAGGGAATGGAGGGTGGGTTGGCACATGGTATAAATGTCCAGAACCCTGAACTGCAGTTGGTCAGAGTCCAAAGGACCACTACGGATCTTGTCTTGTTTTGCTGTCCCAGTTTACAAGGCGTTGGTGCAGTGTCCGCTCATTTTTTTTGGGCCGGCCAGTCTGGCAAGATTAAAGTGACCCATTATGCAACAATTACACAGTGAGCTAATTAAATTTATTTTAGATTAATTAACATTTGTATGTACGGGCTATATGAGTTTTACATAAATATTATAACAATACAAATGCTAACATTCTTCACTGAATAAGTTTATACATTTAAAAATATGATAAATTAGTTTTCTTTAATTAAACATAAAATTTAGAAGAAATTAAGCAGAAATTTTGACCATACTGTAATTTGATTAGTATTTTGTTGTATTGTAAGCTAACTTTAGGCTACAAAATACATAAAATTTCAATACTAGATTTTAATTTTGTATACACTGTCTCAATATGAAAATAATACTTAAACAGCTTAGATAACATGTAATTTTGAATAAACACGAAATAACACAGAAAAGTGAGATTTAATAAACAAAATTTAACTAAAAATAAAAATATTTGACACATATTTGCTCTGCGTTTTGTATAGATAAATGAGTGTTGTTGTGGTTGTTGGAATCCAAATATCCATTACTATTTTACTGTTAAGTCAGAATCCAAACCTCTATTTTACCCTCAAATTAAAACAAATTTATTTTTTGTAAAAGCAAAGTCTCACCTGATTTTGTCAAAATACTATAAATATTAGAAAAAAATAGGGTAAAACTTTTTCTAAGTATTCTAAAAGCCTGAAATCCAAAATGGCTGCAGTAATAGAAGATTGTTCAAATTTTACAGTTTGATGTATTTGAATATGGTGTAGTTGTTAGGTTAGGGCTACGCTTGTCGATTTTTGGAGTATATGTGTATGTATACTTATATATTCTTTTTATTTGTTTGCAAGAAAAGAAGTACTGAACAGCAACAAAAATTCTTTGAATCCTCAAATGATATGAACCAAAATGGTAGAGTCTTCATCTAACTATAAGTCAAAAACTGTGGATTTTGAACTTCGTTTTATTTCTCCAGTGAGCGAGCCGACTACACAAACAATCTGGTTCAACCATCTTTGGCCTCAGTGGAGAAAATAAGCACAAGCACTGATGTTCTATATTCATATGGAGAAACAATTATTGACCTTAAAGAATCGCATAAGAGGTTTGTCTACCGACCAATTGCTACATAATGGTGTTTCCTATCACAAGAAGTGTTACAAGGATCTTAAGAAATAAAATATTCATAGAATAAGCAGAGGTCAACTATATATATATATATATATATATATAAGGACTATAAGCTGACACATCAGTAATGCAAATCAGAAGAAAAGAGGAACACCATCAAAGTTCAATACTGCTGAGTCAACATGTACTTCCATGTCACAAAGATCTAACAAAAGTGAGACATTAATTTTTTCAATGAAATGTGTGTCTTTTGTCAGGAAGACTAAGGGGATGACTTCAGATGGGTCCCTCCTAGCTTATGATAAGGCTTTGATAATTCATCATCTTGAGAAGTTGGGTAATGACGTGCAAAAAATTGAAGACTACAGGAACAAGACAACTAAAAGCTACTCACTCATCTGACAACCATGAAATGAATGTCCCATCACATTGGAAGAAACAATAATAGAACATACTGTGGAGACAACAAATGAATTGTCAGCATACCTAATAATTCTCGATGATGGGAAGGCTGGGGTGAATTCTTAAACCAAGATGGGTCTAATGAAGACATGT
This sequence comes from Timema shepardi, assembly GCA_902151425.1. NCBI lineage: Eukaryota > Metazoa > Arthropoda > Insecta > Phasmatodea > Timematidae > Timema > Timema shepardi. Next base: position 33,792 of record CABFVX010001808.1, on the reverse strand, counting down.
TTAAATTTTGCAGATTCCTTCCTGTATATAATTTGTAACCTGGCAGCTAACTACAATGAAGTCAGATTAGTGTTTGACAGATACATCATTATTCAAAGAACAGACGAGGACAAAGAGAAGAAAAAGAGTCAACATATCGCCATGTGAAAGATACTGCTTTCATCCAGAACGTTTACCTGAAGGATTTCCTCTGATAGCAGGACTAAAACAGAACTCAAGAGTACTTAGCTGACAAGGTCGTAAGTCACAGTAAAAGCACAAATAACAGATTGTAAAAAACCATGTTGACCTGGGGAACACAAACAAAGGTCAATGTTAATATTCCAGACTCGTTTCTAACTCACAGCCAAGAAGAGGCAGACACACTACTAGTATTGCATCCTCTGTTTCCAGTGCAGCAGAGCTTGTGGTTAGTTCTCCAGGCACGGATGTCTTGTTACTTGTTCACACATATCCACGCTCTCTTCCTCACAGGGAAGGGAAGTCAAGGGAGGTATAGTTCTGTTCAGGGCATACTTAACAAATTTGGACAAAAGTGCACTACTACACTATTAGGGTTCCATCCTTTGACTTGGTGTAATGTTTCTGGTAGATTTGCTGGCAGAAGAATGGTGTTTCAAGACATTCATCGATTGTGATGATGAGATCATGGACTTGTTAGTAATGCTTGGAAATTACAGCGATCTGCCCTCTGATATATGCTCACAGTTGGATCGCTTTGTCTGCATTTTATGTTGATACCATATCCACACAAGTAAATGAGCTTCATTTGTTCCTGTACTCATATTGTGCAGACAAAGGAGAAGACCTTCCAGCAACATTGGATCAGCACATTACTTATCTTTTATTTGAAATAAAGCTAATGAAAATCACCCATGCCTCCCATCACCATATGCATTTGGTTGGAGGTTTAACATAGGTTTGAATCATTTTTATCTTGTTCGATGTTTGAGTCCACCAGTGACTAAAGTGCTAATGCGAAGTAAGGTGTAGCAGGAACAATATTCCATGTACAAAAATTTGTGGATGCTGGTTTTCAATTGCAACAATAAAGCAGCTGGATAGCTGAGGATTGTGATGAATAAAACTATAGTTTCATTAGATTGTTTGACTATTATTAATAAAAAAAGACTTTAAATTATACATTTTTACTTGTTAATTCCACTTAATACATCTACCAATTTACTGTTTAATCTACAAATTTAATCTTTATATATTTCTGTATAAAAAAATGCCACCCAAGTTTTTTATAAGGCTTATTTACCTTATTTTGAAATTGAGTGAGTATTTGCTTTTAGTGAAAAAAAAATTTACACAAAATTACAAATGCAACTACACTAATAATCCAACTCCATTTTACCCTCGATTTACAGTAAAAATCTTCATTCTAACCTCAAATACAAATCTTGAAAAAATATTATGAAAATACAAAGAATTATAAGTAGTAATTAAATGTTAATTTCTTTTGTTATAAAGCATTTATTATAGTATTAATACATTCGGTTAAGTTTTAAATAAATGGTATGGGGTCTGGCTGTTGAGTTTGTCCAATAATTAAGTTGGGGCTGAAACACCAACAAGCAGTATTAGAGCTCTAAAGAATATTAAAAAAACTTGTTTTTTACCAGATCTCAAATACTTTTTTGAATCCTCAAATATCCTTAAGGATTTGATGGTCTTATACCTAGTTTTTAATCTTCTAACCTTGTTACAGGTACACGCTGCTCATCGGCAAGCCTCCATTTGAGACGAGTTCACTAAAAGAGACATACAGCCGGATTAAAAAATGTGACTACTTTATACCCTCATCAGTTAAATTGTCTGCACCAGCTCTGAAGATGATTACTAACACCCTTCAGACTGACCCCCGAATGCGTCCCACCATAGAACAACTGCTCAACTATGACTTCTTCACTTCAGGTCAGATTGCTTTGCTATCTATATTATATAATGAATGTGATGTGTAGTTGGGCACACATGTGTTGGTGCCATGTTGAGTGCGTTGCCTACCAACACTAAACATGCCAACTTCTTGCCCACCATTGCCTAGAATAGTTCTAAGCTCGAATCCATTGCAGGCTTGTCAAACTTGTTTAATCATGGGGGTCACATTGACAACAAAACTAATGAGGAAGCATCATTTAATAAAATAATCTGTATTTACATTATCTTTTTTAAAAAACATCCACTATGAAACCCCCTTTTATTTGCAACAATGATTTTAACTATGAATTAACTTTAATTAGCCTATTATTATTATTATTATTATTATTATTATTATTATTATTACTATTATTACGCCTGGGCGGGATCCTGAGCCTCGGGGAAAAAGGACTTTTTCCAAACTTAGGTGGGAAATTAAATTTTCGGAAAAAATAACAATTTTCATACCAAGAACAAGACCCAGTTTAAAAATTAATTATAGGCATCTCAATGCACAAAATATTCCCTTTTAGTCTTGTCTCAATAAGTTGTATATTAAGTAACTTAGTTCACTACGTATGGCCCGAACAGGTATTAAGACGCAGTGCTACAAACAAATTTAGTATGTCATACTCATGGTTAGATAAATTTGTTTGCCCAAAGTAGGCCTAAGCTCTATAATATACCAGCTTTTACATGAACACTGTGCAGTTATTGAATAAAACAACATTAATCGCATATATTTCAAGGGATAAAGCGAAAAACACTAAATAAAGTAAATATGTTCATTGCTGGTATTAAAGAAAATCCCAAATGTTTATTTATGCATAACATGGCAGTCGTTTGTATTTTCATGATAGGAGATCAGTCTTCTTTAAATAGTGTTTCTAAATATGATAGTAAACTTATAAAATAACATATCTTCACCAAATAAAATATGATTATCCTTTTTTCGATATTTTTTTTAATAGAATTCTACTTTTGTAAAACCACGGGATTGTGTAAAGAAGAAGAATTTTTTTTAATTTATTTGGCTTTGTTTGTGGTTATGGGTTCATGTTTTAAAGATAAGGCTGTGCAAATAAAGTTGCCATCTATGTGAAACATAATTTCAAATTAATTTTAGAAACTATTATGATTTTAATCATTTATGAACATCTTAGTTTATAAAAAGAAAAATTAATTTCGAGATGTAAATTCAAACTATAGTTTGTTTCAATTGTATGAAGAGAGTATTTTGTTCTAGTCTACAATAAGAAAAAAACATTTTATCCAAGCACAAACAAGGCTGATATTTTGAAAAAGGATAAGCTAAATTGACGGCGAAATGTATACATTGTGGCAAAAAAAATTAAAAACTAATCATTAAGGCTAAAATTTTGATTATTTTTCTTTTCTTCTCAAACCTGGAAAGTTGTTCAAGCGTATACAAATGTGTTTAGTAAGAAACTTCGCTGATTTGAGTAGCTTTGTTAAGTAGCCGTGTTTTTATGTGAATATGGGATTTTTAAGTCTTTTTTTGTTATTTTTGAGTCATTGGTGCGTCATTAGAACTAGAGATGGACCACTTGAATCCACTGAATCCTGACAAGTATTCGAGATTAGAGGACTCGGTGTTTTACTGGCTTCGATGATCGAATCTTTCACCTAAACAGAGTATAATATTATTTTGACTTCAAAAATTACTTAGTTAGGCATACTTGAAAAGCACAAATTAATCCGTAATATTTATTTTGTCGGACAAAAGAGATAAACATGAATAAAATCTTCTTTTTAAAAAAAAATTAGGTGTGGAAAATGTATGTGCCTAGTACCCTACCCTTCCAACTGTATGGGAAACTTGGACTCGACCATTTCAGCACATGCTCACTTCTACAACTTTCACCTCATGAACATTTTTGTAAATATTTTAACGGACACATTAAAACTCTTCAAAAACTGAAAATCCAAACCATGATTACAAATAAACTCGAAATAAAGAAAAAAATTAATTAAGGCTTTTTTTTTAACAGAAATAAGAACACATTACACATGATACAGTCAGCCACCATTACACCTGATATAAAGTCAGCCATCATGACTTATAGTATGTTTACTCGCCTTAGTGATGATTAAAATAAAGATACTGTTAATTCTTACTACCCAACTGGTTTTAATTATCTACTACTATGAAAAAAAAACAATTTATTGCATATGATCCTCAAGTCTTAAAAATAACTAAAAGACACTCAAATTTTGATTGATTTGATTTTTAAACAATAATATGAGTCTAGATTGTTTAATTTGGCTGGATTTTAACCTGTATTTTGCGAGGGATGGTTGGGGTTGATTAAAATTGAACGCATGATTGAAATAAATCATAATTCATAGTTTAGGTCTATATTGTGTAATGTAGGTCTATTTGTAAATCATTAAAATTTCTAACGATTTGCTAGGATTCAGATTTGAGATTCAAAAATAAAATGTAGATTCGGATTCGACCCATCTCTAGAAAGAAGCCAAGAGGAAAGGATAGTCAAGTTAGGCTTAGATTGGAACAAATACACTTTTTTCTTTATTCCTTTTTACACTTTTAACACTTCCAGTTAGTACACATTGTTTACTTTTTCAAATAATGAGAAGCACATAAAACACAAAAAATGTTACTATAGGAAACTACATTCTCGACAGAACTCTTAAAGTCTGTAGTTCTCCATAATATCTTTCTTAGTATCTTATGTGTTTCTCTCTTTATGAAATAGAATATTTCCTAAAATTTAAGCCATGTGTAACTGTGGAGGTGTGAAAAAGTGGGAAGTGTTAAAAGTATAAAAAGAAATGAAGTGTGTGTTTGTCCCTATCTAGGCCTAACTCAACTATCCTTTTAGGTTGGCTTCCTTCGACATCACTAAGTTCATTGATCAAACACTGTAACATATCTCTACTGAGCTAAGTGTCCTGGGTTTGATTCTTAACATGGCCAAAAATAGTTATAATTTGTAAAATATGTGTACACCCTTTTACAGTGATGAATTAAGAGTTGGGCACTGGATATTTTGTCCCTGTACTAATCTTAAGTTAAATTATAAGGGAAATAAAGCTACGACAGGTCTAGCAAGCCGGTAGTGGAAATTATATTTCTTGAATAAAATATCAACTCTGGTCACAGATTGGAAACAGTAATTTTTTAAGTGTAATAGTGGCTCACTATCACGTCTTCAGTTGCAATTCCATTCTTATTGTTACAGTATCCTTACAGCTGCACATGTGCTAGTAATTATCTTATTTCAAAATGTATTTCAATTCCAATTTTAAGGCTTGTAAAATTTCATATTCAAACTTTAAAATAAAAAAAATACTGTCAAAATAATATTTCTAGTAAGCGAAATTAAATAGTAATTTTTTTTTTTTTAATGTGGTAAGTTTGAAAGAGTGTAGGAGATTGTAGATTTGATGGACAAGAGAAGAGTAAATATCCTGGGCATAATCGAGACCAAGTGGATAGGGAGCGGCGTTAGAGAAGTAAGGAATGGGTTCATTCTACATTGGATGAGGAATGATGTTGAGAAAAGAGCTGCAGGCGGAGACAGTAGGGATGAATGATAGAATAATGAAGATGACAATACATGATTGGGAAAAAGGTGGCTATAATACAAATGGGGTGCCCAGCAGAAGAAAATTACAAGATCAAGGAAGGCCTAGAAAGGCATATGGGAGATGAGTGTCGGATAGTAAGGGAGGATCTGAATGCAAAAGTAGTTAGATTGAGTAGGGAAGGAAGGATAGGGAGAGGCTGTTGGCACTATGTGCAAGAAACAGCTGGCATGAGAAGGAAAGAGAAAGTCATGTGACTAGCAAAAGTCTGTGATAAGACTACTTTATTATGGATGAAGAAATGAAAAGGCAGACTGTAAACATCGAGGTAATACCAAGTGTACCCTTAGATGTAACCACAAGCTGTTGGTGGCAGACATAAGGAGATGGGAATATAGGATAAAAGTAGTGAGACAAGAAAATGATACCTTAGCTCAGTCGGTAGCATGTCTGCCTATTGAACTAAGGGTCTCAGGTTCGAATCCTGGCATAGCCGAAAATTTATCATTGATTAAAACATGGATGTACCCTTTCACATTGATAAAATAACTTCCATAGACTAGATGTTGTGCATGTCTTAGTTTGAAGATGGATTATAAGAAGAGACTGGTTGTTAGGCAAAATGCCTATACTTTATTGTTAATTATACATGGTGTCTACCATCTGGAAAAACTAGAATTAGCCGTGGTGAAATGGGAATAAGTCAGGAATTTGTTAAATTAAAAAAAAGGAAAGGCTAGTTAAAATATAAACTATAATAATCAGTAAATTTAAATGTGATTCAAAAAACTGTATTTTTGTTTGTTTGTAGCTGTGTAATATATTTTATAATTCCTATTAGACTATGTTAATACAAACAAAAAGCCACATTTATTTTAATTTTAAAACTTATTATTCACAAAAATTGGTGGGGGGGGGTTTAAGGGTGTGACATACTTTTGAGTTGGGAATTTTAGGAAATGATCAGGGGAAAAGTTGAGAATTTCATTGCTAAAGTTGAGTAGACACCATGCATATATCATAAAAATGATTCAATGCAAGTTCACGTCTGGGTATTAGGGTTGTGTACAGCAAAGATATGTTTGCCTTTTTTTTTTTCCTTCTTCGAGATTAACAGTTGGAATGTACAATAGACAATATTTTCTGAATTCATTATACTGTCACTCTGTATCGTAAATTCCAATTCATATTCCACTTATGTTTCTGGCAACCCAAAATTTGTTTCTGGAAGGGCTTGTTTTTCCCAATTTGTGGCTTATATTGCAAATGGTCATTCGCCCACATCAGTTAAAGCAAGCAGCGCCATTAACACCACCCCATACCACCCTTAAACTGGCAATCACTTTCTTTCATTCAACTGCATACACATATGAATCTTACTTTATCTCAGTTTGCTTTTCTCATCCACTGAAGATTTGTATTTTGTGCAAGTAGTCTGAAAGTGTTTGGTGGTTTCTTGTTGGTGTTTATTGGGCAGTTGTTTCACCATGCCAAAAGAACCAGTAGGATTACACCCAAAAAAAATTATAATTTCGTTAATGGTTTTGGTGACGTAGTTTCGACTGATGGATCAATATAATTTGCAAAGTGTGTTAAATGTCAGTGAACTGCACGAAAAAGTGTCATGTTTTGCAGTATGTACAAACTTCTAACCATAAATCTGATTTGTTGAACAACAGGTGAGCCAAAAGTAACTCTGATATTTTCATATGCAATCTCCCAACGTCAATTACAGCTTTCGCCAGATCTTTTTAAAGCGTTTAATGGGGCTGGTATTCCTTTATGGAAGATAGATAATACAACTTTTGAGAATTTCTTGCACAAGTACACAATTATTAATTCACCCTAAGCTGATACCTGATGTAAACAAAGCCACGTGTAACTCTATGCTATGATTTGACCTCAATGGTATTCTTTCATTAAAAAGTACCTCCTTTGTTTTGTACTAAACTTGTTTTAAAATAACATTAAAAAAATATTATAGCTAAATTTATTCCTTTATTTGATTTAGAAAAAAGACTTTAAGTTTTGCAACACTAATCAAATACCAACAAACTCTAAACACAGGGTTAAGGGACGTTGTGGTACAGTCCTTATCACATGTTAACATCAAGTAAGCATCAGTCAGTCAACAGTTCATCTCAGGAGCATTAAGTGATGGTTGTGAATGTTGAGTGCTTCCTATGTATTTTATGGCTTTTGCCGAGTCTGACCCGAGTTTTGTTAAAAAAATAAGACAGGATATTTAAAAGTATTAAGCAAAAAAAACATAGTGGCCTACTTTGCTATGATAATGACTATACATGGTCCCACCTATTCAAAATATTGCACTGGTGTTCCACCAATCATGTATGTCCTTCGCGTAGTGATGGAAATGTTTACCTCCGATCTCAGGTTAAGATGAACCAATACTATAGAAAAAGTTCCAAATGAGAGCACATTCCGTAAACACAGTGTGAATGATTGTTACAGTGATACAATTAATAGAATTATGGAAGCAGTGAGTGGGAAGAAAATATGAACGTTGGTTAATGAAAGTATAAATTCCTGTGGCTGGTTTGTTGCAAATGTTGTGATTGGCACAATGGACTATGATCATCTCTTTGGAATATATCTGCATCCATTTGAACAAATGGATTACACATACAATTTAACTTTAGCTTCAGTGTTTACCTCTGCACCGAATGTACTATGCCTAATGGATTTAGGCATCAGAATAGTCTTTTTACTTCTAGATCTTCATCCTACATGAAAAAAGCTGGTAAGGTTCTATACGTCCTGTCTCCCAACATGCTTCATGTCACGTGCCTCAAAAATGTTCTGCACAAAATTTATGAAAACACTCCGTAGTCTATTCCCAGAAGTAAATACTTTAATTTCCAAAACAATGAAGACCTTTCTTAAATTTACCACCAGGATTCAGTTCAAAGAATTTGCCTCTGAAATAGCCTACGTCTGCAGCCAGTATTAAATAGATGGGATACATGACTATCTACAGCTTTGTATAACATCAACAACTTAAACATGATACTGGGTATTGTTAACAATCTGCATGAAGATTATGCTTTGTCGATACACATTGTGAAACAGTTGCTATTGAAGTACATTACGAAATGAATTGGCTTCCATTGTTGCCAACTATTCTGCATTACCAGGTGCAATCAAATGTCTCGAAGGGAGAAAGAAAACACTGGCAAAGTCATTGGATGTAGTGGACAACGTTGTGCAGGGAATTCAAGCGATTCCAGGTGTTGCAGGCCAAACTACGAGAACATTGGGCGGGTTCTTGCTGGTAATCAGGACTTTCAGCAGTTAAAATACTTTGGGATGATTCTTAAGGTGTGTATTCATTTGGGCATTTGTTCGTTCTGTTCGTTCAAAATTTAATGCTCAAGGTAATACTTGTCTGAGAACACACGCCGAATGAACCTGAACACTATTGAACAATTGTCAGTTTTTTTAGAAATGCTCAAAGGAAGACGGCTATTTGCCTGTGCTCAGTGGATACGTGTTTTTGCATCTAGTTGGAGTGGGCCACAGAAAAATATTTGATGTTAAGAGATATCGATGAAGAAAACACAGTGCTGTAGAACCTTCAACGTGGACTTTTATTACAATATAATTAAAAAACATGCGTGTGATGCAATGTTTGAGTGCTTTGTTAAATGCAACACAAGTTTCCATAACTATAACACCAATATGTTGTTTTGAAATCTTGAACAGGTACTGCAACCTTGCAAATGAGTCCCCAATTGCTAAGAAACATAACGTTTGTGCCAAACGATCTCTAACTGGTATTTCTTTACGGAACTCTGTGGCCTTCATAATTTTATGGCCAAAGAGGTTAACCAAACTCTCAAAGTCTTGAGATGACATTCGGGTGAAATTTCGGAAATGTCCCCTAAAAGTTTTGTATTTTGCCGCCTACAAAACAGCCGCTTTATCCACATACCCTGTCTCTCTTTTTATTCTTTTTAGTCGATGTACACAGCATAAAGAAATAACCAGCTGCCACTATCAAATCTATTTTGAGACTGAGCTCCAGTGCTTGTCCTGTTCCTGGCAAATTTGGCGAGAACAAGTCAAGCACCAGCAAACGGTCCAGATGCTCTGAGTATTCGGATGTATCATTTCTTCAAGCTCGTTTGGAATGTTCAGTCTAAGTAAAATGCTCAAGTGAATACACACCTCTAGAGGGGAAAATATGGTTTCAACTTATATTGATCCAAACACTGTAGTGCTGTTTAACCTTTTTGGTACTAGAATTCTAAAAACAAGGTTTCATGCACAGACTAGGTTATGAAGCATACTGACAATATTAAGGTATCTGTCTATGCTGACGGTTTCAGAAATAATGGGTGTATACAAAAGTTTGTCCGTTGACCATTACTCTTTTATCGTATTTTTTTATTTCTGGCCATAAACATGGTTACTTATAAATGTATAAATTTAATTTACATCCACTAATTTTAATCGGTTCAAATTTGAACCTGGTGAAAGATGAGCTGTGGTGAAAACTTGTCCATAATATCTATTAGTTTCAACTATAACAATTTCTGGTGTAATAAATGGTTTAAAATACCCCACAATTCAGTTTCATCCGTAAAAATATTAGATTGTATGCTGGAATTAGGATCATCAAAATGATGAATGATAGGGTTGAATTCATTGTCAGACTAGGTTACACTCTCAATTATTATAGGCATTTTTACTTACTGGGGCTATTTTTTGATGTTTTATCAGTTGATTTGTTGGGTTGTCATTGGTCTTTGTAGAAATATATAGGTTTGGTTCAATACCAGAAGGTAGTTCTTGATGTAAAGTAACACCACTAACAATATCGTTTGTGTATAATTCGTCTTCATTTTCAGAATAATTCTCTCTCCTAGGATAATTTTATTCATAATCAGATTCCACGTTTATTAAAATTTCATTTATTTAATTTTCATTAATCACACGGTCCACTAAAAACTTGGAAATAAAACTAGATGACGTCTGTAACGAATCCACCATAGTTGTTTATGCACGACTGTTAGTTTCAGGTCGGTGGAACAAGATTTTCATGGCGGCATTTCTGCAAACTTATCTATAGTGATAACAGTTCATTCTGAAGCCAAATAAACACATTTAAGATTTTCTATGCCATTTTGCCTGCCTATTTTGACTTTTTTTAATACTTAACATCCGGTCTCTAATTATAAGGCATAAGAAGCTACAACAGGTCTAGCGAGCCGGTAGTGAAAAATATTACTTGAATAACACCCAGACCATAGGCTGGAAAGAGTAATGGATGTAAAGTAAGGCAAGAAAGAAGAATAAGGGTGTGGAGGCTAAAAATGAAGAGAATAGAGCCGTACCTAAGAAAAGCAAGAAACTTAATAATACCCAAGGATGAGATGCAAGTGTAGATGTTGAATAGGAAATATTTAATAACGGTCTGGTTAGAGCGACAGGGGAACTATGAGGGAGGACAAGTAATAATAGGAAGTGAAAGGAGATACCCTGGTGGAAGGACATGGTGAAGAAAGCAGTAGAGGAGAAGAATAAAGCATTCAGGTGTTTTAAGTATAATATAAATTATAAAATAACACTAATTTGTTCATAAGGCATACCTTTGAGTGTTTTTATCATTGGGAACACTGCATACATAGTCTTTGGTCCACTTTTATAAACAGCTCAACAATTTGGCGTATAACCAGGGCTCGGATTTTTATGACCTTATAATTGCCAAAATATAACCTCTAAAATGACTAAAAACTTTGAATAATGACTTTATATTTTTTTAAATTATTCAAATTCCATAATATGATGTATTTTTTACAAGAATTAGGATTTACATTATACACGTAAGCAAAAGGTCTACTGGTTTGTTCATTTCCAGTTTTTCTTTGGCGTGGACCCGTTTGGAATAGAATGACATGTATACAGTTCTAGGAAATCCTTTAGTTTAACATTGCTCAGTTTCCACAAAGGAATGTTCTCAGATATCAGAATGTCACACAAATATTTATAAAATGTTGAGGAATTTTCTTGATTCATGAATGCATTTTGTGCAAGTAATAATTGAGAGGTTTTATTGATATTCTGGATACCACGGACATGTTTATTGCGACTAATATACTGTTGAATGGTTAACTCTTATCTGATGCCAGCCACTTTCACTTCACATATTTTTCAGGAAAGTATTTCACTCTAGAAAGAATATCCTCTCTGAATTCAGTAATAATTTGCCTCAAATGACTCGCTTTAGATCGTTTGGTCTAAACCATTCTAAATACACATAAAATGACTGCAAACAAATAAATAAAATGTGCACTTTATAAAAGGAAACTATACATTTAATATCGTTTGACAGCTAAAATCATGGGTTTTACTTACCATTGGAATACAAATACCTGCTTTAAAAGTGATATTTCCTCATCCCCCTGCAACCCATCCCAGATATGGTATAGTGAGTGACTCACCAGGAATGTAAAGATGGAACAAAGTTCATTTGAACTGTAAAAACTGCTCTCCCCTGTCCCTACAACCCTTTCCAACTTAGGTGTAGTGAAGGTCTCACCAGGAATGTGGATTTTATAAGCACACAGGTAAAAAGGCACGAAGTCCATTTGGACTCCTACACTATCTTCTCTGGTCAACAAGTGTGTGGTAAAATATCTGATATTTGGATATTCATGTTTTATCAAAGCACTAATAATTCATATATATAAACCTTTTTAAAGTCATTTTCATACAATATTGAATTTTCTTTCCAAAAAAAATTTTTTTTAATGACTTATTAGTTATAAAAAAACTGGATAAGTCGGGAATTTGGTAAATCACAATAAAAATCCGGGAAAATGATATTCTACTCAAAATATGAAATACGATAATCATTAAATCAGTAAATTATGTCATTTTTTTGTTTGTAGCTGTGTATTATATTTTTAATTAATAGTAAACAATTTTAATATGAATTTAAAAAATATTCAAATTTTAAAATGTATTATTATTCATAAAAAAGGTTAATAGAAAAATGAGGGTGGAGAGGGGGGGGGGGGGGTGAGAGTTAGGAGGATGTGACATTCTTTTTTAGTCGGGAATTTTAGGAAATGATTAGGGAAAATCAGGGAAAAGGTCGGGGATTTCTTTGGTCAAGTTGAGTAGATACCATGAAAAAAGCAAGAAAATTGACTCACAAATCTAAAATGACAACAATTGACCTATAAAATATACATTTCTACAACCAGGGAATCATGAACGGAGTTTATATACAACTGAGCATTGTCTGATGGGCCAAAAAAAAAAATTAAATGTCATCAAAATCCGGGCTCTGCTTATAACCCATGCCTAAATGTTAATTCAATGCTAAAACACAAAATATAATATGAATGCATATTGATATTGACATAATATTTTTCAAATAATTAAGATATCGCTAGGCAGGGTACACCCGCCACATGAAACGCACATCATATTCACATTTCATGGAGTACAATTGATCAATTATTTTGAACATTAAACCCATTTTAATGATTCTGGAGTATCGTAGTATTTTTAACTAACAAACTATATAATGATGTTAGTTCGTATTCATAACAAATATACAACTACATTCCCCTAATTTAACCATTGAATTTTTTGCTTGGGTAGTAAATAAATTAAATTTATGTTGACACCACCCGTTTAGGACTGCTTGGGTTTATAAGGAATGAGGGAGGAGTGTTTACAATAGTAAGGTCAGTAAACTAAGACAGCTTTTTTTGAGTGAGATATTAAAGAAGTATTGCAGTTGTTTGTAGTAAGTGGTTGGACAGTATCTTTGCAAGGTCAACAAGCAAACAGTGTCTGAATCATGAGCAAGATTATTAAGTCGAACACTAAAAAGCTATTGAAGGCTGCAACACTTTAGTTTATTTTAAAATTAATTATGCTGAGTTAAACTCTTAATATATTTCATGAACAAGATATATTTTACTTTGTTTTTGGTGGAAACATTGTTTAAGGTGAACTGCCGATGAGGAATATTGGGGATTCATTTTAAAACAAGTTTAATTCAAAATATAGTAAGGACATTTAGTGAAAAGCTACCATTGAAGTCCGTTCAGTAGCAAACCAGATCATAGACTTCCACATGACTTTGTTTACATCAAGTCTAAGCCTAAGATAAATCGACAATACCGACTATTCTAGCATAGCACTACTGTAATTGCTGCCCAGATGTCGACACTAGTCCAGAAAATTGTGGATACCAGTTTGGATGTGTCTACTAACCATTTTTATCTCTAAATAATTATAAATGAGAATTGGCATTCTATAAACTTAAACTGGTTCTGGTTTTTATGTGAAGAATTAAGGCACCGACAAACCAAATTGACATAATACTTTAATAAAAATGACGATAAATCATATTTATTTGCTAAAACATTCTATTTGCTTTATTTTAGCATTTCATAAATTTAATCTGGTAAAATGCTGCAAAACTTCACTAATCAATTAATTTCATAAAATCCTATTCTAGTAAATGTTTTAGCTTGTATAGGAAATTTTAAAAAAATCGAAGATTTTATACATTTTTGTTTTGTTTTCCATCAATTTTTCTTACTTTCATACCTAACAAATTATTTTAGCAAATTTCATGAATAAATTTTTTTCATTTGTTAAAATTATTTTTAAATGCTCTGTTTTTGAAGTTTATCTCATAAATTTACACTTGTTGTGTATATTAAAAATTATGTGACTCAAGGTAGCTCTTTATTGCTTATGTTTATATTGTGTTTGTGTTTAGGTTTTCTGCCCACTCAGCTCCCCGAGTCGTGCCTCACTATGGCACCTAGACTTGACTCACTCCAAGGAGCACAATGCAGGAAACCTTTGCTTGAAGTTAATCGTAAGTGTTTTGTGGTAAAATAAAGTCATCTGGTTAGAATGAAGAGGAAGGGCCATAGGGGAATTAAGGAGATGTGATGGGAAACGAAAGGAGAAAAAACGGAATGGGATATGAATAGAGAAAAGGTGATGGGGACAAAACACAGGATAATAAAGGTAGGTGATCCAGGTGTATGCCCCACAAGTGGGGTGCTCAGCAAAAAAAGAGGACGCGTTTGAGGAAGAAAAGAAAGGCATTTGGAACATGAGTGTTGGGTAGTAATGGGGGAGCTTAACGCAAAAGTAGGAAAAGAGAGAAGAAGGCCTGAGTAGGTGTTGGGGAAAGAAGGGTGGAGAGAGAGAGAAAAAAGGTGGCTAGAAGGTTGTTGGAGCTATGTGCAAGAAATAAAATGAAAGTGGTAAACAACTATTATAAGATTTAAAGAAAAAGCCATAAGATCACTAGATACAGCTGGGATGAGGAGCTAAAGTCGGTGATAGACTACCTTATCATGGATGAAGAAATAGACAGACTAAACATCAAGGTAATATTAAATAAGTCTTTAGATAGTGACCACAGGTTGTTGGTGGCAGACACAAAGAGATGAAAATGTAGGAGAGGTAGCAAGATAAAAAAGAGAAAGGGTATGGAGGTTAAAAAACGAAGAGGAAAGAGGGGTATACCTAAGAAAGACAGGAAGCTTGGTGCCCAAGAATAAGTTACAGAGGAGATATGTGGGAGGACAAGCGATAAGAGGAAATTAAAGTAGATACCCTAGTGGATTGATGGGGTCAAGTAAGCAGTGGAGGAGGAGAATAAAGAATTCAGAAGAAATTTTAAGAATATGCATTAGGATACAGAGGGAGAATAAAAGAGAAAAGGGGTTGGTATGGGAAGCCAGGGAGGATTGAATGCAAAAATGGATTGAATGTGGAAGGAAGTAAGAATGTGTTATATAGCAATTAAGAAAGAGGAGGGAGGAAAGACAAGAAGTTAGTATGATGGATGAAGAAGGAACATTGAAGACAGGAACTATGGATGAGATAATTTGAGATGTTCAACTCGGAAGAGTAAAGGGGTGAAAGCGACAACAAAGGAGCAGGACGAGAGAGTTGGATGATGCGTTAAAAAGGATGAAACAAAGACAAGCACTCTGTTGACGACCTGACTATGGTAATGATAATAACTTGGTGAACTATGTATTTAGTGGTTATAGGTTGCTAAGAGTGATTTGGAAGCAGAACAACGCACTGGAAGACTTAAAAGGGAGTTATAATACCTATTTTCAAGAAAGGAGACAGCAAACAGTGTACAGATTATAGGGGGATAACACTGATATGGCACTGTACAAAAATATGAGAAGATACTATAAAATAAAATGAAAGAAAGGTGGAGAGCGGAACAGCACAGATTTAGGGAACAAAGATCTACAATAGACTTGATCTTTGCCATATGACAGCTGATGGAAAGAAGTAAAGACATGTTAGCATGGATAGAAATAAAGTTTGGAAAGCCGAAGAGGAGTTTTAATGGGAGTTAAGATTGTGTATGAGGATAGCTTAAGTTGTTTTAGGCCAAAGAGTGGGAAGACAGAGTGGTACCAAATAAAAAAGTGAGTTTATAAGGGGAGTGTTCTCTCACCACTTAATTGTAATGGAAATGGTAATTAATAAAGTGGCAGAGAAACTTCGGGACTAAAGCCATGTTTTCTGATTAGTTGATGGTATGGGGTGAGAAGGAATACATAGTACAGGAAAAGCTAGAGGAAGTGAAAGAGTGTGGAGTGAACTCTAGCATGGGAAAATGTGAAGTGATGGTAATCACAAAGAAGAGTGTAAGGCCTAGTAAAACTATAAAATTGGATGGAGTAGAGTTGAGAAAAGTACAGAACATAAAAGTGAGGCGAAAGGTGGAAGTGGAGAGGATATAATGAGAAGAGGACAGACGGTAGTTGTTTTATAGGTGTGTAAGAGACCTGCTATGGAGAAGTGGCCTTGAAGTTTAAGAAAGTAATTTATGAAGTGTATTTTGTATCTATTGTCACACATGCTCCAGAAACACAGACAGTGAAATTAAAAAGAAAATAGGAAAATGGAGGCTATGGGAATGAAATTTGTAAGGAGCATGTTAGCTGTTACAAGGAGAAACAAGATTAGGAATGAAGTTATCCTTGAAAGAATAGGAGTACATGAGATAGTATAGGAAACAAGACTGAGGTGGTATGGCCATGTAATGAAGATGTAAAGAGAGAGGATGCCAAAATAAAAATTGGAACTGAAGTATGTATGAAAGAGACCACAAGAAAGGATAATAAAGAGATGGGAGGAGCACATAACAGAAAGTGTGCATGTGATGGGAAAAGAAAGGAAGCCATTAAAGGAGGAAGAATGGTGGAAGGATATAGGAAAATGGAGGCATTTTATTAAATTGACCCAGCCACAGGCTCGAATCAGTTTGTGTTGATGATTACTCATAAATTACATATTAAGTCTCAACAACACACTCTCTCCTTCATCTTTTTTAAAATTATGTTTTTGTGATGGTCTATATTTTGTCCCTTTTTTGTGTTGAAAAGTCACTTTTTTTGTGCCTACTTATCTACTTTTAAGGTCATGACATGTAATAAGTCATTGAATTACTGTATTTCATATTATATACAACAAAATCAACATTGTTTAAACTGACATATTTGTTAGTCTTGAATGTGCAGGTTGTTTATTGTGGTAACTTATTTATATTATTGCTTATTTTCAATGTAGGATCTATTTTAGTATTATTTGTGTTGAACTGATAACTAATTTATCTTAATTTTTTTTAAATGTTGGTTTGCTCCATTTCGTCTCTCTACCTTTTCACTTCATCGGGCCTTTTATGACAGAAAGGATTAGTTTTCAGATTTTTAGTGTTAAATATCTTACGCTTTTTAATGCCACATGACTTCCCATACTAATCTCCACCATATATTCTGTTTGTTTAAACAATAGCACTAGGGCTGGCATAAGAACCGGGCGGCTGCCCGGCCAATCTAACCTAAGATAACTTGGGAATAACATGAAAATAATTCCCAAACCTCACAACTCAAGACTTAACATAACCTATGTGAAATAGTGAGGTTGCTAGGCTTAACACTCTTTCACTTTATGAAATTTGACAGAGTGGTATAGTTTTTTAATGATTAAAATGGTCTATGGTGCCAATCTTAAAAAGTTAATTTACATCAGTCATCTTGAAAAATGGTATTTTGTTATTTCTTAAATCATTCATTATATCAAAATTAAAGAGATGTGAACATTGTGTACAGAAAATTTTCTAATAGGTTTTTTTCTTCTTTTTTTTCTAACCATTTTCATAGTGAAACGTTTGTAGTACTGTATGATAACCATTTATGGAGTTTCCCTTTCAGATTATTTTCATGCCACACCTAAGTTAAGCTAGGTTTGGCCTATGCATAGGGATTTTTTGGGGGGGGGGGG
>CABFVX010001808.1:0-15853 GCA_902151425.1 Timema shepardi | reverse complement strand
GTGTCAAAAACTGTAAGTTTATGATATGATGTAAAGACTTGCTACTAACCCCTAAGAATTAAGAACATTGTTATTTTATACAATAGTAGCGTGACTTTCTTTTCTCCTCTTCCCCAGTTAAGGTTAGAAAATTGGATGATTCTATAAGCTCTTTGAAGTGGTCCTCGTTTAAAGAATTTTTCAGACTCTTTGACGGCTATTTAGAATAGTCCTGCCCCAGCTCTCCCCCACACCCTAAAAGATTTTGAAATTACACCCTAAAAGATTTTGAAATTAAAATATTTCTTGAGGATATTTGGGAAATTTTTGAAAATTGGACGTCCGGTAAAGCTATTTTAAAAAGTGCTCAACAGATTTTTTTTAAATATAAATCAGATTCCCTATAATATATTTGAGGTGGTGCTCAACCAGAATCTAAAAAAAAAAAAATGAAATGCCCTAAAAGCTATTTAGAATGTACTTCACTTGATTTCATTTTCGAAATTTAGATACCACTTGGAGTTATTTGAAGTGGTCTTCCCCCAACAAATCTCTTAAATTGGATGCCCTTAAAAGCTATATGTAATGGTCCTCAACGGGTTTTATTTTCCTGTCATGGTACATTAGGCTTAGAGTTGTTGGTTTTGGGGATTATTTTCATACTATCTTATTATTACTTGTTGTATAAGGCCATGCCAAAAAAATAATCCTACCCGGGTGCAAAATCTTCCTCGAGCTTTCCCTTAAAATCACCTCATTTATAAAAATGATGTTCAAATAGTTTAATCCAGCTAAAGATGATCCTTTAGACCAATTCATTCTGCACTTTGTACAATTATTTGCATTTGAGTCTCCAATAAGTCAAGTTTGAATATATTATGTTTCGATTAGATACCTTTCTCTCCAAATATAAATATTCATCTGTGAAGGACAAAACTATTTAACAAGAGACATATTTTTCCTGCATTCCTGCTTTTAATTAATTGTTTAAGTCTAAACAATCATAATGTAAAGTTTTTAGTCATCCTGACATAAGCTCTAGTTCAAAAAGTTGATAATTCTTAAATAAAAATATCATATTTATTTATTAATCAAAATATTTATCTTGACCATTTTCATAAAATTTTGATTTATCACTCCACAATTCAGTAAGAATGTGTGCTTTGTTACAGGTGATGTGATCCAGGGCCAAGCTGTCTTCAAGAAGCCCAAGGACCCTCGAGACCCCAATATAATGGCCATAAACCCTACTGAATGGAGCTGCCGGCGTAATTTGTCAAAACTAAAGGACCAGCTCACTGACCTTATTAAGGTCATTAAACCTTCCAAGTCACCTCTTGGAGGTATGTACATGATTTTAAAATGTACTCTGAGGCAGTCGCCTATCTTTATTT
The DNA here is from genome assembly GCA_902151425.1 of Timema shepardi. Lineage (NCBI taxonomy): Eukaryota > Metazoa > Arthropoda > Insecta > Phasmatodea > Timematidae > Timema > Timema shepardi. Next base: position 14,480 of record CABFVX010001808.1, on the reverse strand, counting down.
GAAATATTCTTTCTGTAGCTCATGCAGTGATTGTTTCTCATAATCTTGCTTTTATGGTCATAATTTTGATATATATATGAGTATATGCGTTAACGGGGGAAAAGTAAGGTAATTTGATCAAATTTCTGGAATTTTCAAATATTCATTAAAATAATACAAAACTTTCATTTACTATAGTCAAAATAACATTTTTCTTCCAGTCAATTTATAGTCACCGTTAATCTTTTTTTAATACAGTTGAGCATACTAATCTCAATTCTCAAAGTCAACATGTGATTTTTGTGTCACCTTTTCACCCCTCTCTGTGTGTCTTTAGACAACAAAGGGTCATTGCTAAGTGTATGTCCGAGAACTCGATTATGTTATTGAAAAAAGAAACTAAAAGAGAATTTGTCTCACAACACTTTTAAACTGTACTTGTGTATTCATGATCTCATTGAAATCTAACTTAGATCACATTATATTAAGTTGTGATCTTAGTAAAATAATTTTTGTAATATATGGTGACTGGAAAAGTTGGGAATTGGCTCTAGAAAAGTCAGCAAATTTTAAAATATAGTTTTATTGGACACCCTGATTTTAAACATTTTTACAATATTATACTATAACAAAACAATATAAGAATTCTTCATTGTTTCCCATGATCTGGAAAAAAGGGAAAAGTCAGGGAATTTGCTTAATCAAAGAAAGGTCAGGGAATTTCATTAAATTTCTTGAATTTTTGCATATTCACTAAAAGAAAATACTCAAATTTTATTTACAATAGTCTAAATTACATTTTTCTATGATTTAGTACACACTACAATCTCTTTAACACAGTTGAACAAACTAAAGTTAATTTTCAAAGTCAACATCATGGGATTTTTGTGTGTCATCTTTCTAACCTACTACACATTTATCTTTTAAACTGTGTTTGTGCAAAGCAATATTTCAATATCTCAATATTATTATTATTATTAGCACCGCGTCTTACTACCTGTTCGGGTTATACGCACTTACGCTAATGTGCAATGGTAGGGTGAATGTGGGATGAAATGAAGGACCTACAGTTTAACGTGGAATCCGAACCACGGTGGAGACCAGGCATTCCTCACATTCACAAGATGTCTTGTCAGAGGTGAAGAAAGGGTTTGGTAATCAGATAAATCTTTGCCGGGACCGAGGATTGAACCCCGGCCGCCAGCATAGAATTCTGACACCTTACCCCTAGACCACCAGGTCACCAATATCTCAATGTGGTCTCATTGAAATCTAGATCACTATACCCAATAGCCCATCACTGTAAACCTTCATAGTGTGTCACAATTTCAGCATATTATGTATTATATTTGGAAGAAGGTATAGGAAAGGTGGATAGAAACATATAAAAGGAGGATGAACACAATATGGCCTATACAATGAAAAGAACACAGTTCATCCTTTACACTGTCTGCCAATGGACAAAGAGGTAATGAATGTCTCTTAAAGAAAATTGATCGTCACCGCCCAATCCCCCGACCTAGGTTTCATTCTATCAGAATTCATTGTGTTTTCCCCCTTTTATATGTTTCTATCCAACTTTCCTATACCTTCTTCCAAATATAATACTATTACCTCATAAAGCGAGAAGAGGTTTTCCTTAGAGTTATAGCATATTATGTATGTATTTTTGCTTCAAGTTGCAATCTTAATAAAATAATGTTTGTATTCTAGTTACAGGAAAAGTTGGAAATTCAGGGAATTTTAAAATATAGTTTGTCTAGACAGCCTGTTGTTGTTTCTATTCTAATGAGAGGAGTGGAGGTAGTTTATTTTGTCACATCCTCGATAATACACATTGAAAACTCAAAAATAATGGGTTGACTGTACATTTTTACCAGAGTTGAGTGGAATCCACTATTTTACGAATCTAATTTTTCATCTACTTGTAGTAATATTTTCACCCATTCAAACTCTTATTAATGATCTGTGTACTTTTTTTTAAAGTAAAGCTATTACCTCAGTTCATTATAAAAGCCATATTGTATTTATTTTTATCCCGCTTTGCTGTATCTTCTTCTGTACATATTATTTTATCCATCATATCTAAATAAATGCTGTTGTTCTAGATGAGTCAACTGACCCCGCTGCTCAGCCCGTTGTGTGGGTGGCCAAATGGGTGGACTATTCGGACAAATATGGGTTCGGATACCAATTATCTGATGACAGTGTGGGAGTTGTCTTCAATGACTGCAGCAAACTCACCATGCTCTCCAATGCAAAGTGAGGCATCTCTCCTTTTTAACTCCGACTATGATCAACAAATGTTCCTATGACTTTATGGACCAAGCTGCTATTTGGTTGCAGAATTAAAGTTTTTCTTTTTTCCCCAAAGTGACAGAATAAGACTTCACGAAATTATGCTATTTAGCATGTACTCTGCCTCTAGAAAGATAATCTATCCATTTAAATTTTAATATCTTTTAAAACATAACATATTTTCTTACAGACCACACAGTAGAACTGGGTGATATAGCGTGAGAAATTGATTTAATATCTACATCTTGATAATGAAAACCTTTTTGCTTTATGAGGTAACTTGACTATATTTGGATTTGGAATAAAGTGGGGGAAAGGTGTATAGAAACATATAAAAGGAAAGGAACGAACATAAAAAAAAGAACACAGTTCACACTTTACATTGCTGCCATTGGACAAAGAGTAATGGCGATGGCTGCCTCTTGATCGACTGCTACAGCTCAATCCCCCGACTTAGGTTTCATTTTATTGGAACTCATCAGAAAAGAGTGTGAAATACACACCGCAAATTCCTAAAAGAGGAAACCAAAAAACCTCAAAGGGAGAAAAAAGGCAATTTACTACCATTCTTTACTAATTTCCTCTTTTAGGAAGTTGTATTGCTTGTTTCACAATCCCTTCTGATGAGTTAAGATAGACTGAAAAATAGGTCAGGCGATTTGCTGGTAATGTTTAATTTTCTTCAAGAGGCAGCCATTACCTCTTTAGTCCAATGGCAACAATGTAAAGTGTAAACTGTGTTCTTTTTATTGTAAAAGCCATATTGTTTATGTTCCTTTCTTATCATTTAAGTTTCTATCTATCTTTACTGCACCTTGTTCCAAATATAATTTAATATTTACATCAATATTGTGACACAGCATACATTTATCATAGATATTTTATTGTTTATTTGCTGAACAAACTATTTCAGCTCCCATTTTCTGAATGCTAAGACCTCACCTTCCTCTTCAATTTTCCTTTTTAAAAGCTTTGAAAAGGACATTTTGAGGGCACATTATTTGAAGCATTATTAACAAGTTATCCTGTACAACATCTGATATCATATATTTCAATTTGAATGCATTCAAACTAGGTTTATGTTAACCACTTATTTATATTTCACCAAATAAAGTTGGAAGAAATACTACGACCAGATGCTACAGCAGACATACAAAACTGATTTCAATATTTTTGTTATCTCTTAACTCTGAAGTAGGAAACTGCCAACAAAACGATTTTTTTTCTTTTTGGTGTCAGCTCATTCTCTGCAGTTAGATATTTCAGAAGAGGGACAAGAATGTATTGCCACATTTTATGCTGACATACTATCTGCTATCTCTTTATCTAATTCTTTATACTCACCAACACCATACAGTCACATTTATGAAAAAGAGTATGGCCAAATTGAATGTAGGCTCTGCTGTTCTCAAAGTTTTATTCATCAGTTCACACTGAATATTGTGTCATTATAAGCTCTGCGGCCACACAATATTATATATTTTTACATGCTTGACTTAGATCATGCGACCACCAAAGCAGGTTGATCAAACGTTACAGCTACAAATAGCATGACTTGACATACAGTATGAATATGTGAAAGTAGATCTAATAACTTTTCAGATGTTCAGATAGGTCCTTCCTACAGGTGTCTACCATCCGGGAAAATCAGGGAAAATGGGAATTAGCCGGGAATTTGGAGTGATCGGGGGAAAAACAGGAATAAGTCGGAAATTTGGTAACTCACAATAAAAATCTGGGAAAATTATATTTTAATCAAAATATGAAATACAATAATCAGTAAATTGTGTCATTTTTTTGTTTGTAGCTGTGTAATATATTTTTAATTCCTAGTAAACAATTTGAGTTCAACTTTTAAAACTTATGATTATGATTATTATTATTATTATTATTATTATTATTATAACAAGATTAATAGAAANTTTTAGTCGGGAATTTTAGGAAAGGATCAGGGAAAAGGTCGGGGATTTCATTGGTCAAGTTTAGTAGACACCATGCTCCTATGAAAATTGGACAATATGAGTGTGATTAGTCAAATAAATCTTTGTGGTCTATACTAACCACTCAAGTTTGTAGAAAATCGCAGGAATACTTTAATGAGCCATAAAGTTAACCAAGTAGAATAGTCAATTGTGATATTTGCTTAGTGCTTTGATGGTAAAATGATCTCAACCTTTTATATGACCAACTTTACCTCATAAAACTTTAGTCTTATGAAACAAGACTAAAAAATTGAATGTGTGTTGTTGGAATGCAAATATTTAATCTGGAACTTAACGAAAGTTTTCTGGCGACAGACAAATACTATAAATATAATCTTGAAAAACATGGGGTGTAGGAAAAGTATGCACACATTGAACCAATTGTTGGGGATCTTTCTTAGTGTGTAATATTTTCATCTGTCTGTAGTTTGCTCAGGTGCATTGTTTTAATAATGCATTGGAATTGTTTAATAGTTGTCACCTTCCGGGTCCAATAAAAAATGTTTGTTATTAAGAAGTGCCTGTTATTTGGAGATATAATTTTAAAATGTTTAAATATTATAACGCTTAAAAACAACTTAACCTCTATGAACCTAAAAACTCTTGATATTTACTAAAACAATAGGGGTGTGCGAAGTCCACTTTTTTGGTTCCAAGGGAAGTTGAGTCGAATATGGAAAATATTCTCAAAGTTGAATCAGAGTTTGAATATTTTTCTATTTAACTTGAATAAAATTATTATGTTGATATTGATTATATTTATCTAACATCAAACTAAATATTACATTAATTTTTTCTAGAGATGGGTCGAATCCACTATTTCTCAAATTGGAATCTACATTTTATTTTCGAATCGTAAATATTGAATCTGAATCTAGCAAATCATTAAAAAATTTATTGATTTACAAATGGGCCTACATTACACAATACAGGCCTAAGCTGTAAATTAAGATTAATTTCAATCATGCTTTCAATTTTAATCAACCCCAAATACCCCTAGCAAAATACTGGTTAAAATCCAGCCAGATTAAACAATCTAGACTCATATTGCTTGGACATAAAATCAATCAAAATTTGAGTGTCTCTAAGCTATTTTTAAAAGTGTTGATACGAGGCATGTCCAGAAAGTAAGAGTACTGGTTGCCCCCTCGTGCTGTGAGGATTTTTTCCAAGTTTGGCAACACTGAGTAGTAGTGGGGGTTCTTCTGAACACGAGCACAGGTGGACCTTGTTAGTATGAAAACTCGCCTTGTAGTGTCCGTTTGTGTGAAATATGTCGATAAGAAATCCCGCCAAGTGTGAGGTGCACGCTGTCATCAGGTTCCTTCTTGCTGAAGGAAAAACACCAACTGAAATTTTTCCACGGATCAAAACTATTTATGGCGAAGGTGTTCTGAACCGAACAAACGTGTTTAAGTGGTGCCGTGAGTTTAATGAAGGCAGAACGAATGTTCATGACGATCAGAGGTGTGGAAGACCTTCCATTTTGACCGTTGAGTTGGTGCAAAAAATCGAGAAAACTTTTCGTGAAGATCGCCGATTGACAGTGGATGAAATTTCTGTGATCTTTCCACAACTCTCCAGATATCTTTTATAAGAAACAATTAAAGAAACTCTGGGTTTCCTAAAATTGTGTGCAAGATGGGTCCTGAAACAACTGACAGAGCAGCACTAAGTGCACAATTTGATTTGGAAGTTGAGGATTTTCTGAGCTCAATTGTGACTAGAGATGAAACCTGGCTGGCTCATTACACTTCTGAGACAAAAAGACAGTCATCACAGTAGCAGCACAGCAGTTCCCATCTGCCAAAAAATCATGGCCACTGTGTTTTGGGTTCATTTTGATCTAATTTCTGCCTCACAGGGAGACGATTAATGCAGCACGATACTGTGAGACCCTATTCAAAATTCAAAACAAACGAAGAGGAACATTGACGAAGGGAGTGCTCTTGTTGCACGACAACACCACCAAGGAGCTTTTGGACTCATTCGGTTGGGACATTTTGAACCACTCCACATACTCCCCTGACTTGGCGCCTTCAGACTTTCATTTTTCCACCTCCCTGAAGACTCATATGAGTGGGGAAAAAATTTTAACCAACGAGGAGGTGAAACATTGGGTCCTGAACTGGAAGAAGGAAATTGTGGGAAAATTCTTTGAGTAGGGCATCAAAAAGCTTGTGCCACGGCTCACGACCTCCATAGAACAAGAAGGTGACAATGTTGAGAAATAACTCATATTTACCGAAAAATCCTGTAATTTAGTTTTAAATAATTTTTTTTTTTTAAATAGAAAACTCGAGTACTCTTACTTTCTGGATGTTCCTCGTATAATGACTTAAGTTTCTAAAAAAAAATTAAATAAACAAACAGATTAGGCCTGGTTACCTTTTGATCAACTTTAACCATCTTGAGGTTGTTGTTTTTTTATATCGTTGTGTGGATAGGTTTCTTATGTGTTTATAATATTTAGAGAACATAGCAAAAAAAAGTTAGAAATGGGTCAGAGAAGTATAATAGAAACAAAAAAAGATGGAATAACCTATAGGTAAGGTAAAATGTTTGAAAATGAGGTGGCCCAATGGTTAGGTAACTATCTAGCCATTGGCCCACCTCATTTTTTTAAACATCTTGAGGTATTATGATTTATTTTGATAAAACGGATAAAATAAAATTACAAACTGATTTTTTTAATGACTAAAACAACAAGCTGAACAATTAAACATAAAGTCTGTTCACGATAAGTTTTTACATGGATGACAGTTCGATAATCATATGTTTAGGTTTTGGGTTGCCAACAATGTTTTGTTAAAAAATGTAAAGATCTTTAATTACCAGTTATAAATTACATTTAAAATTAATGTAAACATGAGTTTTCTCATACTATTTAAAAATATATATATAATTTCTTTTTATCCAACTAGAAACAATATTTTAAACATAATTAAAAGTACTTATTCTTCGTTTTGGAACATTATTGATTTTGTGTAATATAGTGCATAGTAACATTTCGAGCAGTCATCCAGTTAAATTTACCTCGTGAATGACTTATAGAAGTAATCCCTAATATATCACTACGCCAACAGCTGACATCTATCACTTTGGATGACTGTAATGAAAACAGATGGTAATATATTAATATGATAGTTAACCATAGTAATTAGGGCCAATATTATTTATATATTTATTTGAGGTCGGACACAAAGTTTATTTATAGTTTTATTCCACTTTAAAAAATATTCACACCACTTTCACAAAAATTTCTAACTAACATAGCTTCAAAATGGTGACTGACGAATCTAAACCATATGGTTGAACATAACGGTAAACAAGTTTTTACAATGGTGAAGACACGCAGTTGATGAAAATATTTTATTCAGTAAATTTTTTCAAAATACGATAAAATAATCATAAAATCATTTATTGTATGTAAAAAAAAATGACAAGAATTTTTTCTTTTCCGAGTAAATACGATGCCTATATTAAAAGGTATTGATGTGTGCACTATATTAAACATAATCAATAACGTTCCAAAACAAAAATAAGTACTTTTAATTATGTTTAAAATATTGTTTCTGGTTGGATAAAAAGAAATTAACTAAAAAAATGAAAGAGTATGAGAAAACTGTGATCTTTTACAAGTGTTGGCAACCCAAAAACTAATTATATGATTTTCGAACTGTCCTCCAGGTAAACTTAGGTCGTGAATCAATTATACATTGGAAATAGTGAACTCAATAATGCCTAAAGTAGCCTTCTTGGTGCTGACTAGCAGCATTGAAAAGTTATTAAACCAATTTATGTATCACCACGCAGAACCATATGATATGCAAAAGTATGTGTTAAGCAGCTGTCATTTCAGACAGTCAAAATATAATTTCATTACAAGAAAAATATGACTTATTTTAATTTTTTTATTTATTGTTGACCTTGATATGTTGATGCTAGGCCTAGTTTTAATTATTGATTTCTTATACACTATTAATTTTTTTTTTTTTTTCATTTAATCCCATACTAGTTTTTATTATTATAAATTAATAATTTTTAATAAAATAGTTTTTGTTATTTTACAAATAATTATTTGTAGAGATAGGTCGAATCCACTATTTCTCGAATTTGAATCTACATTTTATTCTCGAATCCGAATCCTAGCAAATCGTTATAAATTTTAATGATTAAAAATAGACCTACACTACACAATATAGGCCTAAACTGTGAATTAAGATTTATTTCAATCATGCTTTCAATTTTAATCAGCCCTACCCCCCTCACAAAATAAAGGTTAAAATCCAGACAAATTAAACAATCTAGACTCATATTGTTTAAAAATAAAATCAATCAAAATTTGAATATCTTTTAGTTATTTTTAAAAGTGTTGTTAGAATGAGTTAAGTTTCTAAAAAAACATGTGAAATAAACAAATAGGCCTGGTTATCTTTTGATCAACTTTAATCATCATTAAAGGATATTTTATTGTATTAAGATAGCAAAAATAAAAATACTAACTGATATTTTTAATAGACTAAAACACCATGCTTAACAATTAAACATACATTGGAAATAGTGAACTCAATAATGTCCAAGTATGTTTTATTATTATTTTCTTATATATCCATTATCTATTTTCGCGTAGAAAACAAATATATTCAATTCTTGCGATATATTGATTTCTGAGTATACACTCTAATTAAAACACGAACATTTTTTCGACTACAATATGTCCATTCCCATATTATAAGGCAGGACTACGTTTGAATATTTTTACAATTACTTCAATAACATATTTATAAAAAAAAATAAGTTAAAATCGATTTTAAAATAAATAATAGATTAGCAAGTCATTATTTGATTCTTAAAACTCGAGAGCTCTTACTAAGTTATCAGATTACCTAAATTGATTTTAAACAAACAATCGATATACGATACATAGGTCGATAGGGATAAATAAACAGTTTTATCGCTTTCTGACTGTGGACAGTATTTATTTTTCATGAATCCCAACAAAATGTCTAACTTAAGGATTGTATGCAATAAATTGGGGTTCTTCGCATAGTTGTAGATGGTTAAAACCATTTGGGTAGTAAGAATGAACAGTATCTTTATTTTAATCATTACTCGGGCGAGTAGACATAATATACGTCATGGCAGCTGACTTTGTATCATCCATTGTGTATAACCCGAACAGGTAGCAAGACGCGGTGCTAGTAATAATAATGTATCATCCATAATGTGTTCTTATTTCTTTAAAAAAAAGCCATAATTTGTTTTATTTATTTCAAGTTTATTTGTAATTCTAGTTTTGATTTTCAGTTTTTGAAGAGTTTTAATGTGTTCATTAAAATGTTTAAAATATTGTTTGTGGGGTGAAAGTTTTAGAAGTGAGCATGTGTCGAAACGGCAGAGTCAAAGTTTCCCATACAGGTGAGAGTGTAGGGTAATAGGCACGTAAGATTTTCCACACCTAACGATTTTTTATTTTTTTTTAAAGAAGATTTTATTCATGTTTATCTCTTTTGTCTGACAAAATAAATATTACATATTAAGTTGTACTTCTCAAGTAGTCCTTAATTAAGTAATTATTGAATTCAAAATATCATGCTCTCTTTATGAGGTGAAAGATTCGACCATCGAATCCAGTAAAACACCGAATCTCGAATACTTGTCAGGGTTCGGTGGATTTGAAGCTACTCTGGAAATTTTTAATGTTGATTGTCTAATAATAATGTTTATGAAACTATTTATCATAATTTGTTTTTGCAATTTGATCTTAAGATCAAAAATGTGTAAGGGGAAGACAACCTTAAATAGCTTCTTGACTACCTTTGATAGTTTTAAAAAAAATTTAGGAACCTTCTAAATAGCTATATTTGGGCGGCATCAAACATTCAGGAGTAGGACCGCTATATAATTATTTCTAGGGGATTTAATTTATGAGAAATCTGGCCTAGCGCTACTTAAAATAACTTTTAGAGGCATCCAATTTTCAAAAATGGGCTGTATGAGGACTTGTCTAGATAGCTTCTATGATTATACAAAAAATTTTTTAAATCCGGAAAGATGTACTCTAAATTTCTCTTGAATTAGTTTAATTTTCAAAAACTCCACTTTTCAGGACCACTCCAAATACATTTTAGGCCATCCAATTTTTAAACATTAACTGGGTGAAAGAAAAATTCCTAAAATAAATCTTGATATCTCCCCTTTTCCCATCACACAAGAAAGGTTCCACCACCACTTTTTAAAATAATTTTCTTATTTCTCAGAAGTCTTAAAATCATGTCATAGACTTACAATTAGGAACCTGTAAAATTGAATTAATTGGGTGTAACGTGAAAAATCAAGGAGAAGTCGGATATATTATAAAATGTCTTAAAATTTAAAAAAAAAATGCCCTGATTTTTTAAATATGAACTAGAGAATATTATCAAGTTTAAATTATTAGTTTTATCCCCAATTAGTGTTATTTCTTGATGAGCTTTGTGCCAAAAATTCAAAAGATGGCAGTGAAAACAATGAGATTTTGTGTGTAGGCCAATAACTTTTATTGTAAAAGACTGGTAAAATAAATATGTTTTGGTCTGATAAACATGGGTAAATAAAAGGATAAGACTTATCAGCGCTGTTTGAAAGTGTTTAAAATAAATACACTTCATCTGCAGAAATCAGCTGGGCTTAAAATTTTAATCAACATTTACCCTGGATAATATATTTCAAATTGAAAGAACACCAGAATTCAGGGCCAATGTTTAATTTCCCACGTGTTTTAGACACTCCACTTACAGTATCCTTATTGTAAGTTGTGGATAACCGTGGCATTTTGTAAAACCCGTAGCACCTACATAAATGTAATAAATATTTCTTTGGTTGAGTGCACTGAACACAATTTAAAACTAAAGCTATAAATATCCTTTAGAGGCATCAATTCTTTTAAAAGTTAGCACTAAATAACCACTCTAAACCGTTAAGAGGCATCTAATTTTCAAATATTGCTAGGGGAATATAACCTTAAATAGCATCTACAGGTAATAAATTTGCAAAAGACTTCCAGGTGAGGGACACTTTAAGTAGCTGTTAGAACAGTCCAAACTTTTAAAAAATATATATATAGGTGAAAATCACACCAAATAACTTCTAGAAGAGTATAATTTTCGTATTTATCCAAGTGTGGACCACTCTAAATAGCTTTTGAGGGCATCCCAAGTTTCAGAAAAAAATTTGAGGGTTTCTGATTCCCCTTTTGTCTTGGGAGCCAGGACGTTAAAAACACCTTTATTTTTTACTGCCTATCCTTGTTACACATACCACTAAATAGTATTATTACTTATAAAATAAAAAATATATATGGCGCTTACCTATCATTTTTAATTGTTGACTGAAAAAAGTTTCCACGTTCTTCCCCACACAAGTTCCTGCTATGTTGTTACATTACATTATAACAAAGAAAGACATACAAAAATGTACTATCCGTGAAAAATAAACCTTCTTCAAATAGCTTTCAAAGTCATCCACGGTCTAAAATTATACCCTGCTAAGACCTCTGGACTCCCTCTCAATCGAGCCCCCTCCCCCACCTCGATTTTCAAATATTATCCAGAACCCCTTACATTTAGCGTTTTAAGTTTTAATAATTTTCAAAATAATATTGGCAAAAATTCAAACTCTTAATGCAGGCAAATGACAAATTTCTTTATTACATTCCTCTTTAAGGAAAATCTCTTTTCGCTTTATGAGGTAATTATATTATATTTGGAAGAAGGTACAGGAAAGGTGGATAGAAACATATAAAAGGGGGACGAACACAATATGACCCTTACAATGAGAAGAAGAACACAGTTCACACTTTACACTGCTGCCAATGGACAAAGAGGTAATGGATGTCTCTTAAAGAAAATTGATCGTCACCGTCCAATCCCTCGACCTATTTTTCATTCTATCGGAACTCATCGGGAAGGAGTGTGAAATGTGCAACGCAACTTCCTAAAAGAGGGTAAGGATCATATTGTGTTCGTCCCCCTTTTATATGTTTCTATCCACCTTTCCTATACCTTCTTCCATTTATTACATTCCTGTGTTGGCAAAGATAAATTTTGGCCAAAATGAAACATTGGACTATAAATAATGTTTATTTTGGAATTTCATCAGGAAATCATTCAATGTGTAATGGTAAAAAATATAAAATAACATTCAACTATAGAAAAAAAAAATTACCAATTGAACAACCTTGAAATTCCCAGGCTTATTATTTATGTTGTTGACAATATATACAATGGCTAAAATATTATTTTAAACCAGGCTCAATGAAAGAGACCCATGATCTAGTTCTGCATGAGATAAAATTAAAATTTAAATAGAGAAGGGTAAAACTTTTTGCGGCACACCTCTCTAATTCATGTACTCTTGCTGCATTGATGTTCTGCCGTAAATAAGTAAATTTAATCTTCACACAATTCTCGCTGTCACTGACAAAGTCTGTATGGGTGATTGATGCCAGGATGTAGAACAAATACGTACGGTGAAACTCTAAGCTGCTTTTGTGAGAGTTGAGGTGTGACATCGGTGTCATTGCCTCTGGGGATTCGGAGACAATATTTTACCAAATTAGGAACCAAGGAATAGGGTACATTGAAATAGGAAGATGAAAAAACACTTCTGTCTACAATATTTTTTACAAATTAATCAAAACATTGAGAATTTCTTAATACAGTAGGCCTATCGGCATTGATTTCTACGAAAAATATTCTTAAGGCCTTGCCTACCCTCCCTGGCGGTGTGTTGAGCTTTCAGCTTTCAAAATTGATGGTGTTGCTAATGTTATACAAACTGGTGGATTCCAGCCATCAGGTTGGCAGCATTACTGGTTTGCTTAAACAATTGGGAGGCTGGGACCAGTAATCAGTAAAGGCTGCAAGCAAAATTTTCCTAGAACTGATAGAGATAAGAAGTGTAGTGCCCAACAGTAAAGTGTGTAGGCGATCAAGTTGGACTAAAGGTGGGCAGATATTAACGTCAAGATACAATCACACTCTCAAGCAGAAAAATTATCTTATTTATCCCAGCCAGCTAGACGCTTCTGTCTGGAGGTTCAAATCCCTGCTGAGGGTATTTTGGGTAGATCTTATTCAATCGCTTCCTTCTACTCTCCCACACAAATGTGGGTACATTTCCTTCATTAATTCTGCCTGTTTATGTATGATCTAATTACGCCATTGGGTTAGGGATGAATAAGTTTCAATTTAGAGGAAGTGTACCCGCATTTGCGTGGAGTGAAAGCAGGAAAGTATTAAGGAAATTATCACCCGATCATGATTGAGCCACGATCTCCCAGTCATCTGCAGACTAGTCTAATGTGAGAGTGATGCCTTAGACCATGTGGCCACCAAAGTTGAATATTACCAATCCTAATGTCTAAAAATAACTAAACGATTATAATAACATGACTTACAAATCTTTAAAAATTAGATAATTTAGAGAGGTGGGTGGGAGCTTACGTGAGGGAAGGAGGATCTAAAATCATGTAACAAAGCCTTACCTAATTTAAGGATGGCTCCCTTGCAATAAAAACTATGGGCCATAGATACAAGTCCTAGCAGACGTATCATGTTACTGAGCAGAGTAGAAACGAACTCAGGTCATTGCTTTATAACTATCCTTTTTAAAAAAAATTGAACTATTTATTTTTCAGATAAATATTTGGGGAGGGTAGTGATAAATAATACTGTATACTTATTTATCAGAGAAAAAATTATTTAAGGTAAAATTAGAGATAACTTATTTTCTAAAGATGTTGTCACTAACTATATAATAAATAACCTATACGTGAGTATGTAGCTTACGATTTTGTCAAACCATTTATTTGAGTTTATTAGTAAGCAGGTAAAATAAAAAATAACTAAAATTTAATGTGCTTAATTTGGCCACTGTGCTTTGATTAATTTTTAAACTTTAAAGGCTAAAGAGGCAATAAAATATTTAAGAGGCAGTTTCATTTCGAAGACTAGAACAATTTTGACTATAAATATATATATTATTTTTATTGCTGATATCACCACGTCATACTACCTGTTCATGTTATACACATATTATATGATAATCTAATTGGGTAGTAATGAGGAAGGAAGCATTTGAGAGGTTATCAACCAGCATTTTTATTTTGGGAGATGGGGAAACAATTTAGGAAAAACTACCCTCAGTAGACCCAACCAGGATTTGAACCCCAAGCGC
>CABFVX010001807.1:114390-141487 GCA_902151425.1 Timema shepardi | reverse complement strand
TACCATTACACATTGGCGTAAGTGCGTATAACCCGAACGGGTAGTAAGACGTGGTGCTAATAATAATAATAATAATAATAATAATATACTGTACTGTAGTCATCAAAAGGGAAGACAAATATTATCTCGCATTGTGTGCCTTGGAGCGTGCAATTCAGAGAAACCCTAAAGGACAAAACTTTATTTTGTTTCTTTATTTTCATTATTTTGTGGTAATATATTTTCTTTATTGTTTTCTTAGCATTTTCTTCACCCTCGAAATCTTCCGGCACCCTTAAGTGTCGTGGCACACTGTTTGATAATCCCTGATTTAAAGGGTATACCATTAAGTACAATTGAAATATTATTTGGACACAGTCAAAAATTACTTTCGCTCTTTTAGTCGTGGTCAATTTTCAAGAAAGGTTTTACCAATATTTTGGTAAGAAAGCCGTCCTAGAAGGCCTTATTTCGTAACAGTGTAGCCATATTTTATTAAGATGAAAGAAAAGCCTTCCAAAATGTTTGTAGAAAGCACGTTTTAGAAGGTCTTTTATCCTACCAAAATACAAGTATAGAGTAGTATTCTGGTACGAAATAAGGCCTTCCAGCTTCGTGCTTCCAAGAAAAATCAGGGCGTAGCTTCCAAGCTACCCTTGGACGGACCATTCAGAAATAGGCTACCTAAGTTTTGAAGATTCCCTCTCTTGTGGCCTGAGCGCTGTCTCCCCTCACTATAACGGTTCACCCATTGTTAAGATCACCCTACTAGGTTAGCAAATTGTTCATTAACTCTTTCTTTATCCTCCATTATTCTGTCTCTTGTGATTTCTTTTTTGTACATCCAATTTCCTTGTCCATACCAGACCAGGGGTGTGAAAAAAACTGTGCAAGGCGAGTCTAACTTCTTAGACGTGACGACTCCCATTATAAGTGTTCTTTCTTAGAGATGTGTTAGTAACGTTCCCCCGGATGTTAATGACGTGTCGTATTACTGTCGTAGCGGTCAGATATAAATCATTATTATTTCCGTTTTAGTTGGTACGACTACAATAATTTTAACTCCGTACGGTGAGGGTTGAATATCGTAACTGTGATCTCATATGGATCAACTTCTAAACAGATAGCTGAGATTATGNTGTATGTGGAGTGTGGTAGGGGACAAATTTAAAAAGAATTGTCGTAATTTTGGTTGGGGGGGGGGGGGGAGGAATCCAGCTGTTTCGCAACAGATGTGGGTCAAAGTCAAAACACTTCTCGTGTTGTTTTTATGATAAGTTTTTTTTATAAACAAAAAATATTATATAATCTACAAGATCTTTTCAACCTTTTGTGAACGATACATTAATACCTTTCTTTTGTGCTGTACGAACAAATTATTTTTTACTTTTTTGTGTTTATTTTTTTTTTAACAGACAATAGTGTTTTGTTTTGATTGCATTAAAGATTAATAGAGAAAAGCTTTTACGGTAGAGAATATTACTCTATAAAGAAACTTGCAGACCCTTAACTTTTTTTCTTATTATTCCATTAAAAATATATTAGAGTAATGGTTATGCTTGTCCGTACGCAGCATTTATTTTGAAACAATGGATATCACCCTCGGTGGTCAAACGGGCTAAGAAATCAGTCTCGAAAACCATCCACAATTTTCTTTTTCGTAAAAAAAAAAATCCCTGTTTTTTCAGATTTTCCAGAAGTAGCTCCAATTCTTACTTTGGTGAGAGAAAGAAGCTTGGCAAAAAATCTAATTTGAGATCTTGATGGATATCTACGTTTCATGGCCCACTTAACCTAAAAGAAAAGTGCGTTTCACGATGCCGTTTGTTTATCTGTTTATTTGTGTCTATCTGTATCTCAGCCTAGCGCCAAAACCATTTTACCGAGTGGCTAAAACTTTGTCTCCAGAGTTTTTATAAGATCCCTCCGAGATATTTTTGGAATTAGATAACCCTAAAAATTAGGGGTAGTTTTTTTTAAATTAGCACCGCATATTACTACTACCCGTTGGGGCTATACGCTTATGTACAAACTACGCCATTGGTTTTAGGGATTAGGAAGGTTATAGGAAGTGTACCCGCATTTAGATGGAGAGAGAATGGAAAAACAGTTTTAGAAAAACCACCCTCAGTACACACGATCGAGATTCAAACCTTGATCTCCCCGTTATCGGCCGTCTAGTCTACTGCGAGAGTAGCGCGTTAAGGTACGTATTCACTAGAGCATTTTACTCCGAACGAACAGAACAAGACGAACGCCCCGAACGAACTGAACGAGAGCGAACAAATGAAACGTCCGAAAAGTCTTGAGCATTCGGACGGCTTGCTAGTGGTCGCCTTGTTCCCGACAATTTTACCGCGAACAGGACAACTGGAGCTTGGTCTCAAAATGGATTTGATAGTGGCATGTTTTTTTTTTCTTTGTGCTGTAGGCATTTACTAAAAAAGAATAAAAAGAGGAACAGGAAAATGTGGCTGAGGTGGATGTATTGTAAGCGGCAAAATACAGAACTTTTAAGGGGATAGGACGAAGGACATTTTCGAAATTTCGCACGAATGTCATCTCAAGACTTTGAGAGTTTGGTTAACCTTGTCGGCCATAAAATGACGAAGAAGGACACAAAGTTCCGTAAAGCAGTACCATTGGAAGATCGTTTGGCACTAATGTTATGTTTTTTTTAGCAACTGGGGGCTCATTAGCAAGATTGCAGCACCTGTTCAAGATTTAAAACAACGTATTGGTGTTATACAGTAGCCCCATGGCTACTTTGGTGCTGACTGTCAGAAGTGACAGCTGCTAAACACATGTTTTTATAGATCATGTGTGTTCGGCGTAGGGATACATAATTTGGTCTGGTAACTTTTCAAAGCTGTCAGTCAGCACCAAAGAAGTCATGGGGCTACTGTAGTTATGAAAACGTGTGTCGCATTGAACGAAGAACTCAAACATTGCATCAAGGTAGGCATACTTAGGTGGGTTTTTTTAGCACAAAATCTTACTAACCGCTCGGGTATAAGACGTGATACAAGGGTTGAAGGTGATAAGAAGTTACATGGGGTGAGGGGGATAAGACGTACAACATGGGGCGAGGGTGGGGGGCGGGGGAGTAAAATAATCACACGTAAAAATGTCAACGCATTTATCATTAAAATAATAAAATACTTCATTAACTCTTTTTTTTTTCAAAGNCTTTCTTTTTTCAAAGTAGCGGCGCTATAAAAAGAAATGAAGGGGTAAAGAAAGGGGGTTGATACCGAATGTATCGTTTCGATCTCGCGTGACTAGTAACAATAGAAACCGCCAGTGCTAGCTATTACACACTGCCATATATCTTCCTTTAACACTCAGACCCAGACGGATCTAACTCCGGAACAATATTCTATTATGATACCTAACCCAACAATCTCTCGCGTCTTACCACCCGTCCGAACTGTACGAGCACCACTCACAATGAGCAGGGACCAAGGAACGATGTATCATACGAAATATACCGGTATTTTCTTGGAGAGAAAGCGGGAACAACCCAGACATCCCCGTCACCAATGAAGTAGACTAGATCAACTATACTACGACCAGCTTCGGTGGCCTAATTGTCTGAGGCGTTATTCTCGTAAAAGAATGGGTTGCCGATGAAGGGAAGATCAGGGTTCGAATTTCTGGTCAGGTGTACTTGAGTTTTCCTAAATGTTTTACCACTCTCCCTCCACGCTAATGCAGTTAAAATTCCTCGAAAATTCATCCTTTATCATCCTTGACCCATTATTGTAAATAGAACATGCGTGTAACTTGAACGGATGGTAAGAAGCGGTGATTAAACAAAATATATAAGACTATTATTATTATTATTATTAGCACCGCGTCTTACTACCCGTTCGGGTTATACGCACTTACGCTAATGTGTAATGGTAGGGTGACTGTGAGATGAAATGGAGGACCTACAGTTTAACGTGGAATCCGAACCACGGTGGAGGCCTGGCATTCCCCACATTCACAAGATGTCTTGTCAGAGGTGAAGGAAGGGTTTGGTATTCAGATAAATCTGTGACGGGACCGAGTATTGAACCCCGGACACCCAGCACAGAAGTCCGACACCTTACCCCTAGACCGCCAGGTCACCTATACGACTATCATCATGTAGCGTTATTGCTGGCTATTAGTCACTTAAAAATATATTTACTAAATGAACAGGATGAGGAGAGTAAATAGGATATTTAATATCAGCTAACTTTATTATACACACCATCTTACTCCCCATTCGGGCTACCCGAATATTTACATTATTTGAGTGTGAAGGGGAGAGTTGCAATTTTGGAGGAAATCTAACCGTATTTTACGAATAGAGAGACAAGGGGAATTTTTTTAAGGTAAAAAGGTGACCGGGCGGTCTAGGGGTAAGGTGTCGGACTTCTGTGCTGGCGGCCGAGGTTCAATCCTTGGTCCCGGCACAGATTTATCTGTTTACCAAACCCTTTCTTCACCCCTGACAAGACATATTGTTAATGTGTGGAATGCCAGGCCTCCAGCGTGGTTCGGATCCCACGTTAAACTGTAGGTCCTCCATTTCATATCACAATCACCCTACCATTACACGTTAGCGTAAGTGCGTACAACCCGAACGGGTAGTAAGACGCGGTGATAATAATAATAATAATAATAATAATATAGTTAGTAATAACATGAAAAATTAATATTTTCAAGGACGTTTCACACTAAATTAGGAAGGTCTTAGATCAACGTTACGGTGCTAATAATAATAATAATAATAATAATAATAATAATAATAATAATAAGGTTAGTAATAACATGAAAAATTAATATTTTCAAGGACTTTTCACACTAAATTATGCAGATCTTAGATCAACGTTTATTCTTGAAAGCAGCTATCTTACCTTAAGTGATTACACTATGGCCCTATCCGATAATATTATATATATCATACTGGAACCAAACACAGTATCAGTCCGACCTTGACTTACTAAACTAGTGTCCTCTATGATAAGCTACACCATAATGAGCCAAGCAAGGTACGCTTGTATTTATATGAGGCAATGAAGAAAATACGTCATTATTCTGGGCTGATATGGTTTTTTATTACTAGATGATTTCCCAATGACGATCTACGAAAATACTGCTACATTTCCTCTAAAATGCTACTTTCTTTATTCCTGTCCCCTTAGTGTAACTATTCTGGTAGTGGCACACAAAGCATGAGTAATATAATAAAATAAACTCGCAGTAGTACGAAATATATTATAAAAGTTTGTTAAATAAATTAATCATCCCCTTTTTAACTCGTTTCTTTAATTCGCCCCCTGACGTTTGTGAATGCTAACGACTATAAATATTAACACACACAGGTAACGATACAAAAAAAAATGATTACGATTCTCGTTTGTTCTCATTTGTATACATCAACTCTGAACGACTTTTGCTTCGTCTTAATTTGTTTCGCCCGTTTTATGCGCCTGTAAAAACGGTTCATGTCCCACCCACCGGCAATAACTTATTCGTCTAAAATTGAGATGTCTACGTCGTTCGTTAATAACGTCTTTAAAAAGACGGGAAGTGCAATTAATGGAGACTGTAAACGTAGAACGTGAGTTCAGTAAACGGGTTTTTGAATGGGAGTGACTTTTATACTCACGTCAAGTTTGAGTGCTCGGGTCTTTACGAAGGAAGTTCTAACAAACAATAGTCATAATTTTTTTCAAGGGTTTAATGGTGGGGATGCTAGGGACTACGCGTTGAAGTCGGTATCTTTGCAGTTTTCATAACAAAATAAATCAAATAGTTATCCATTAGAAACATAGAGATTAATTTTCTTCACACGGTGACCTCAACAGTTGTTGACAATCTGTCAAGGGTGTTCTGGAATTTAATGACAACTTTTTATCTTCATTTAAAAAGTTTCTCATCTAATGCCGCTATGCTCTTGAAAGATATTCAACAACTGTTGATATCAACATGATAATAAAATAAGACTCTCTGTTTCTACTGGAGTAGCCCGCCTCGGTGGCGTAGTTGGCTAACGCGCTAGTCGTGTTGAGCTCGACTTCTGAGGACGGGGAGATCGAGGTTCGAATCTCGGTCGGGTGAACTGGGGGTGGTTTTTCCTAAATGGTTTTCCACTCTCCCTCCACGCAAATGCGGGCTCACTTCCTCTCATTCAACCTTCCCAATTCCCAATCCATTAGCGTAATTAGTACTTAAAGCGTATAACCCGAACGGGTAGTAAGACGCGGTGCTAAATATTATTATTATTATTCTACTGGAGTAAAAGGGGGAAAATATACGTTTCGCTTGAAAATTAATCAGTGAAAGGTCAAAATCCATTAAACTTTGATAGCCTTTGACGGGTAAATATGTATCTAGAGATTTAAGTGAGGCCTCAATCTAAAGAACTTTTTCAAATAAAATGATTTAAATATATTTTAGTGCTATAATCTGCAGCCATCGCTACAACGATCAATCATTATTGTGTATTTAATTTAATTAAGTTAGATAATTAGCCTACCTATTAAGTGAATGTTTTAACTATAACGATTTAAGATTAAAATTTGACCTGCTTCGATGGCCACATAGTTTAAAACAGGAGTATTCAAACCGTGGCCCGCGATAACATTTATTGCGGCCCGCCAACTCATGAAAAATACAGAATAATTTCCAAGAGAAAAAAAAAATTACAGACACAGATACATATTTTACATATTATTATTATTATTATTATTATTATTATTATTATTATTATTATTATTATTATTATTTAGCACAGCGTCTTACTACTCGTTCGGGTTATACGCTTTAAGTACTAATTACTCTAATGGATTGGGAATTGGGAAGGTTGAATTGGAGGAAGTGAACCCGCATTTGCGTGGAGAGAAAGTAGAAAACTATTTAGGAAAAACCACCCTTAGTTCACCCGACCA
Source organism: Timema shepardi (assembly GCA_902151425.1). NCBI lineage: Eukaryota > Metazoa > Arthropoda > Insecta > Phasmatodea > Timematidae > Timema > Timema shepardi. The sequence continues at coordinate 134,582 of CABFVX010001807.1, read as the reverse complement.
AGATTCGAACCTTGATCTCCCCGTCCTCGGCGGTCGAGCTCAACACGACTAGCGCGTTAGCCAACTACGCCACCGAGGCGGGTTTTACATAATAAACTAATAAAATAAATGCTTATTTTATTTAAGTATTTTACGTTATTTTATAGGCGATCTTTGCTTTTGACGTGAAGAAAAGTTTAAAGTTTTGATATAAAGGTACTTTGAACCAAGAAATGACAACCCTAGTAGACAAGACAGATCTACCTCCTGCTGTGAAACAACAGAGAATATACTTAACGAGAAATCCTAATCCCTGGTGTGAGTGTAAGAATGAGCTGATACGAGTATTTTAATATTTATTCAATACTAATATTGTCATTACAGTATTATGGCGCGATCCAACAAGAGACAGAAACTTTGGCCCGTGGACATAAAAAGGTTGAACACCCCTGGTCTAAGACGTCACTCTCGTGTTAAGACTAGACTGCCGATGAAAAAGGGATGGAAGTTTGTTTGAATCTAGGTCGGGTGGGTGTAATTTTCCTTTATGGTTTTACACTCTCCGTTCACGCAAATGTGGGTGCACTTTATCTAATTTAAACATTACTTACCCCAAACTCTTTAGCATAATTAGTACATATGATTATAACCTGATCAGATAATAAGACGCGGTGCTGATTTTTTTTTTTTTAATATTTAAATGGTTTGACGCTTTTATAGTTTAACTATTCTCCAGTAGACGAGTTTTCTGCAGAGAGAATATAGCTGCGTGGTATTGATGAGAAAGTTATAATTTATAATAATTGTATCAGTATTTGAGTGGAGGGAGTTTGGGAAATCAAGCATTTAAGAATAAATTCACCTCGATACAACCACCCATGATTCCAACCTCGACTTCCACAGTCAACCGGAAACCAAACAGGTTGACTATCGTTGCCTTGACACAAATACTTGAGTTCAGCAGGAACCAAAAGCTCCCCCCCCCCTTCCTCCCTCGGGAGTCCGGAGTACCATCTACTCACCTAAACCCCTTCTGGTAATAGAATGTAATATTAATTATAAAGGTGGAGACATAAAGGAATAACTACCCTTAACTGCTCTATAATCAACCCTTTCACCCCCTCATTCTAAATCCATCCCCTAGGAAACACGATCATACTGTAGTGGTCGCCATTCGCCCCGGACGGTCCAGTTAAATCCATAAGCAATTTCCGAACTGTAATTACTACCCCCACTCCCTCCCCTTCCTCTAACTACTCGCTAGTGCGGCTAGTGTGGGCTATATTCCGGGCGAGGAGGATTATGGGAGCCAGTAACCATCAAGACCAGGGGTTGCTGCTTTGTGAACACCACAAGGACGACGCATCACCGATTCGTGAAACGAACATAACTTTACATTTACATCCATTTTAAGCAGCGTTTAAAGACTATGCGTGATTTCCGATGCGTGATTCGTCGACAGTTAGTCGTAGATTCGTCATTCGTCTATTCGTTCGAACTGAAGTGACTAGACTATGTGCTGATTCTCCGCCGCTTGGTGGTTCGTGTGGCCGTCGCACGGCGGATACCTTTAACTCCAGTTGATCCCGAGTGACGTTAGCTAGAAGTGAGTAGTGTGTTTATTGGGTGAGGATTTAAGGAGTGACTGACGATAGTGTGGCCACTGCAAACGCAATCTTTACTATACTTACCAGTATCCAAAAGAAACTTATGATTAAGCCTTGTTCCCACGACCTTATGTATGGCAAGTCGCGAACCTGACCATTCCCACGACGCGTGGTTTGCTCTACACGTGTCTGTGGATGTGGCACGGTGCCCGGACCCCTACTGGCTCGTCATCAGACGAACCACAGGCCTTTTATGTTTCAAGCATTTACCGACAATTCTCGAGAACGTCCGAGCCGTACCAAGCCAACGCGCACGACCTGTGATAATGCAATCTACGAGCCGAATTCGTCAAACACACGCCGTGGGAACAGGCCTTTATACTGTTTCTCTTGTTATTTCAATATTAAATACGCGAAGATGTACAGTACATGTACAGACCACAGTCGAACTCCAATGCTACCTTCGATCCCTAGGTTGCTTTGTCTCCCTCAACGAACGAAACACGAACCTACGTGGTGTAGTGTAAGCCCTGAGCAGCTCACCCACGCATCACGCACCAAGAAGGATTCGTTTCCTTTGATCTCTGCTCAGAAACCGTTACCTCGGCGAATCACTACGAACGCGAATGACGAATAAACGAATCATGCATCGCAAACCCTAAAAAATACGAATTTAGGTATTCACACTATTGGCGCATTGAACACGGCTCGAGAATTAAGAATCGCAACTCACGAATTCACGCAGAGTGTAAGTCCAGCTTGCTGTGGCCTAGGTCAGTTTTTTAATTCAAGTCATATATTTTCCATTACCGGCTTGCTAGGCCTGTCGTAGCTTAATATGCCTTACAATCTAACTTAAGACTAGTCTAGGGGTAAGGTGTCAGACTTATATGCTGGCGGCTGGGGTTCAATCCTCGGTCCCGCCATAGATTTATCTGATTACCAAACCCTTCCTTCACCTCTGACAAGACATCTTGTGAATGTGGGGAATGCCAGGCCTCCACCGTGGTTCGGATTTCACGTTAAACTGTAGGTCTTCCATTTCATCTCACAATCACCCTACCATTAAACATTAGGGTAAGTGCGTATAGCCCGAACGGGTAGTAAGACGCGGTGCTAATAATAATAATAACTTAAGACTAGAATAAGCAGTCCTCGGCCATTGATTTATCAATGTGGAATGAAAACCCATATTTCACAAATGATAAATTTTAGCCCATGCCGAGAATCGAACCTGGGACTCTTAGCTCAGTAGGCAGACTACCGGTTGAGCTAGGGTGCGAATGGAGGCATCTTATATCTATAAAAGTTACCATACCCGCATTCACGTATTCATACATTAAGTCATGTGATCTTCAGCTGTCAAGTTTAATATAATTATATAGACAATACTTATATTAATATTATTATTAGCACCACGTCTTACTACCCGTTCAGGTTATACGCTTATGAACTAATTACGCTAATGGATTAGGAATTGGGAAGGTTGAATTAGAGGAAATGAACCCACATTTGCGTGGAGGGATAGTGGAAAACCATTTAGGAAAAACCACCCCAGTTCACCCGACCGAGATTAAAACCTCGATCTCCCCGTCCTCAGCAGTCGAGCTCAACACGACAAGCGCGTTAGTCAACTACGCCACCGAGGCGGGTTATATGATAGTCTTCAGCTAGGTGAAAAAATAGTAGGCTCTCCCACCCCCATTTTTGCGATAAAGACGTGTGAGGTGTCATTCGAATTTGGTAGCTTTATCATTTTTTTTGCTAAAAAAACGTTGAAAGCGCGCCCTTTTTTATTTTTTCTCTCACTAACCATAGATTTAAAAAAAATATGTTCTTACAAAATTTGTTTCGCTATAAATTTTCTATAAAAAAAGGTTCAGTTCATTTTTAAGGTTGAATCAACGATAAAAGCCCTAACGATGGTCAAACCTGAATAATATCCTGCAATGCATCACTCAGAGTTAATATGCTTAAAATCCCCCGAACTGAATTGCCGAGCATGATACATGGAATTTAATAATGATTATGTGTAATAATTACTGATATTAACAAAACATTGTACAGTTTTTATTGGTGAGACAATCTTCCTAAAGTTACTCCAGAGCCCAGGAAAGAGAATCGATATAGTTTCTGATTTGTACAAAGTTAACTCGATTAAAGACTTGGAGAGAGCTCACCGGCAAGATAATACTAAACCTGCGTTGTACGCAAATATCAAAGGAAACATCAAAATTATGTCTTGGCCACAAATCCTTACAGCTGATTCAAACAAGGCTAACCTCATTAAGTTTCTAATTGATTCGTGGAGCACACCCATTTATTGAAGCAAGCTGCAGAGTAGAGCTATGTTCATTGATAATGAAGACAAGTGCTGGGAAGTAACTTGTGTTGAAGCGACAGAGTTTACTGAACTTGCTAGTGACCGCAAAGAGGCCGACACAAGGCTAGCCTTACATGCCGAACAGTTGGAGAAATCAACATCCCTGCAGTTGTTGTTCATGCTGAGGACACCGATGTCCTAATCATTCTACTAGATTTCATTCAACAACAAATTAAATGCCAAGTTTATGTGAGAATTGGTAAGCAAGGAAAATATATACTCCATTCACGGTAGGAATTGACCTCTGAAAGGACCTTTTCCCTACCAATATCCTATTATATAATAGATTTCTGGTAGGGAAAAGGGCCTTTCAGAAAACAACTCCTATGGTGAACGGACTTTAGGATTGTCTCCTTTCAAAATGTGGTTGGCAAGCACAGCCCTAAACTATCAAAGGCTGCAACACTGATGTCTTTATGAAAGCTCTGATACGATTATATAACTTCACAAGCTGTGACAGTTTTTCAGACTTTTACGGTAAAGGAAAGAGGACACCTTTTTAAACAAATGAGCACTGCAGCACAATGCATTGAATCGTTCAAAGCCTTTGGAAGAAAAACGTATGGTGAGTGAGCCCCTAAATGCTAGCTTGGAAAAGTGCGTGTACCAAATGTACGGCGGGGGGGGGGAAAAACTGATTACGTAAATAAACTTAAATATGATTTGTACTGTTGTAAAGAAGTCAATATTTTGCCATAGTTTTCTTATCTTCTTGTCATTCAACATTACACCTCCAGGTGAGTAGTGTAGAGCCAACTTACCAGGTCGCTATACGGGGGAGATCTTTTAACATGCTTTCATTCCCGTACATTTACCATATGAGCATGGATGGTACGAGGACAATGGCTACATTGCCATCATCGGTGCCAACTGCAAGGGTGCTTTGCATATTAAACAATCCAACAATCTTTTCAGTGGTGTTCAGAACCCCCAATATGTCGGCCTTTTTAAAAATCTTAATATTACGTCGCTAGTTCTAGCTTGAATATAGGGTTGCGTGGCGAACAGTGTTTTATAGCGTAGCAAACGGTATGTGCTGTGATTATTATTATTATTATTATTATTAGCACCGCGTCTTACTACCCGTTCGGGCTATACGCACTTACGCTAATGTGTAATGGTAGGGTGTGTAATGGTAGGGTGATTATGAGATGAAATGGAGGACCTACAGTTTAACGTGGAATCCGAACCACGGCGGAGGCCTGGCATTCCTAATATTCACAAGATGTATTGTCAGAGGTGAAGGAAGGGTTTGGTAATCAGATAAATCTGTGCCGGGACCGGGGATTGAACCCCGGTCGCCAGCATATAAGTCTGACACCTTACCCCTAGACCGCCGGGTCACCTACTATGTGCTGTGATCTGATATGTATGCAAGCGTGATTAAGTTGGTAGCACTCGAAACTCGTGAAACGACAGCCTAGCATTTGTCACCGTGGTCCCATTATAGTTTGGTTAGCGGCACTACTAGTATTCTATGTATTATTTTTGTGTTGTGCATGTTTGTTTTCTTTGATTAAATTTATTTTTATTTTATTAAACATATATTGAGACTAACAAATCACACCTTAATTTTAGCCATATTTTAAATACGGCACTGAAAAGTTTGCAAATTTTATGCAACGCTAACATCTCTTTTTATCGAGCACCCCCCACCCCCCAATGTTTTTTTATTATTTTATTTTTTACAAATCGGCGCCTACGATTGCCATTAAGGGACTTGGAAGTCAATCCGCTCATGAGGAAGTACTGGAGATGATATCACGCAACAACTGCAAATCCTGTCAACAAGAATCACGCACGTGCTCGGACGTCAAACTCCCACTTACTGACATCTGCAGCTGCTCGTGTGATAAACAACAAATAGATACAGAATATAAATATTACGCAGATAATGATGGTGATGGTGACAATGTTAATGACGACGATAATGATTTTGAATAAGAATGTTCGTGAAGCTATAAATTGATATATAGGCCTACAGTACAAAGAGTTGCTATAAATCTTAATATTTCCACAATTATTTTTTTTGTTCTAAATTAGCACTAGTTTTTTTTTAACAACAATTATATAAATATGTATGTCTGTAGAAAAAGTCACCATTTAGCTAATATGTAGACCTACCATTAGTAAGCTACAGTAGCCCCATGGCTTCTTTAGTGCTGAATGACAGCTCACAGCTGACAGTCAACATTTAGGTATGTACCTAAATTTTAGCTGTCAAAAGTGACAGCTGCTAAAGACATGTTTTTTGCAGATCATATGGTTCGGCGTAGGGATAAATAATTTGGTCTGGTAACTTTTCAAATCCGTCAGCTGTCAGCTATGAGCTGTCAGTCAGCACCAAAGAAGCCATGGGGCTATTGTATGTGTAAATAAATATGGATTAAACCTTACCAAAGTATGAATTTACCGTAATTGTTTGTGTCAACCGTAAAACTAAAATGGGAAAAACTGATGATAAAATGTGTGATGTGATATAAATCAAACAAATTTTTGTTTTGTAAATGGGAATTACATATTAATATTTATAACTATATATACAATTCAGTTTGGTAGATTTTAAGCATATTAACTTTGTGTGAGGCATTTAAGACTCGGAATAGCAGGATATTACTAATATTTGACCATCTTTGAAGCTTTTATCTTTGGTTTAACCTTAAAAATGAACAGAACATTTTTATAGGGAATTTATAGCTTAACACATTTTGTACGAACATAATTTCTTTTTATTTCTGGTTAGTAAGGAAAAAAATAAAAACGAAAAAGGGTGCGTTTTCAACATTTTTAGCAAATATATTTAATAAAGCTACTAATTTGGATTTCCTGGTTGCCATTATCGTAATCTACACAAAAAAAACGAATAAAATGATACACCACACGTCTTTATTGCAGAAATGTTAATTTTTACATAAAAATCTGTGTATATCTGATAGACCTTTATGCTTAACGTAAAATTAATTAAATATAATATGGATATATTGAGATATTATTAAAATAGAAATATTATCTTAAATTATGAAACTTACTTAAATGTATCCAAAAATTCAATTTAAAAAAATTAATTTACTCTACATTACCATTAAAGGTACCGTATTTCTTTTATTTAATCAATATGTTTAAAAAAAGTTTTAATAATTCAATACCCTAAGAAAGGTTTTTCTAGATAAAACATTTCTTGGCATGCTAAAGATTAGTTTAAAAATTGTGTCATTAAGAGTCAAATTGGAGTATCAATTTTAGTTTTAGATTTTCAAATATTTTTATTTTAAAACTTTTTTTTTAAACAAATATAAATAACTTTATTTACAATAAATATTTAAAATAAAATATAGGATCAACGTTAGTAATTTCATTTCAATTTAATACCGAGTAAAAAAAAATAATTCATTTTCCTATTGATATAAAAAGTCATGATTTGATGTTGCTTGACAATAAATATATTATGTAAAAATATAAGAAATAATCCAAATTCACATTTTTCCAATAGGAATCTTCATTCTGCCTATGATTTTGGAATAATAATACCGTTGAAGGAAAGTGCAATCGAAGAGCTTTCAAACTACGGTATGATTTATTATTATTATTATTATTATTATTATTATTATTATTATTATTATTATTATTAGCACCACGTCTTACTACCCGTTCGGGCTATACGCACTTACGCTAATGTGTAATGGTAGGGTGATTGTGAGATGAAATGGAGGACCTACAGTTTAACGTGGAATCCGAACCACGGTGGAGGCCTGGCATTCCCCACATTCACAAGATGTATTGTCAGAGGTGAAGGAAGGGTTTGGTAATCAGATAAATCTGTGCCGGGACCGAGAATTGAACCCCGTACCCCCAGCATAGAAGTCTGAAACCTTAACCCCTAGACTACCAGGTCACCTCTGATTTATTAATCTCAGTTTTAATTTCAATCACATTAATTATTAAGTTTGATATATAAAATAAAAGCAATGTTACTCGCATTAATGGTTGCATGGTCTAGTGTGTCACTCTAGTATTAATCTATATCAACGGTGACAAGAAGATCAGGGTTCAAATCTCGGTCAGATATATCGAGGGTGATTTTTTTTCTAAATAGTTTACTACACCCCTTTACGCTAATTCGGGTGCATTTAATCAATATAATATCTTCCTCGCCCCTATTGCCTTATCGTTTCTTTTTGTCACCGCATCTGACTAGCGGTTCGGACCATACGTATATGTACTAATAAAACACTAACGAGTTATGGATGATTATGGTCAAACTTAGGAGGGTGTACCCGCATTTGCGTGGAAAGAGAGTGGAAAACCATATCATTAAAAACCAACCTCAGTATAGCCAACCGGGATTGAACACCGGTTTCCCGATAATTGTCAGTCCAGTCTATTGCGAGAGGGACGCCTTAGACCTTGCGACCACTGATGCGGGTTTTTAGCGTAATTAATGTATGCGCAAAGCCCGAATGGGTACAGTGAAAAACAGTTTAAATAATATATGATATAGTGAATTAATTATATGGGTTCGGGTTGTTTGGTTTATATTAAAATTATATTTCGTTGAAGCCATTGCTGAGCAAAATACTAGCTCTTAAAAAAAATCATATTTAAAATTTGAAAATAAAATCAATATTATTTTTAATCTTGGATATATTTTTTTCAAATTCTTTAATCGCGAATATATTCTTCAAAATATGAAGAATCGAACTACCCGTCTCTTAAAAAAACCTTATCATTTTTTACTTGCACGTAAAATGTTATAACATCCGAGTAATGTACAGCTTTATAATATGTGGAAATATTTACACATAATCCCATTATAACGAAAATAAAATCATGTCTTTAAAAAAAGCGTAAAAGGTTGCAGATGTGGTCAGTGAAAAAAACTGCGTTTCTGAGAACTTTTTTACTTAATTAAACTGCATCTTATTTCCCGTGATTATAATTTGTTAAAAAGTTTGCTAATCTAACTAATGAACCAAACTAATTTGCATACTATTTTTGCAAACGTTAAAATCTTCATCAAGCTAACTAATTTAAATATACAGATTTTATTTTAAGTTGTCAGTTTAAATAACGCTTTCTATTACTAACTCTTAAATGAAAAAAAAGGCAAGTTTTTTAAGTTGTATTAGTGCATGCAAACTATGGAAATTTTCAGTTTCTAAGTAGAAAATCTATTATTTTTGAACGGTGACCTGGCGGTCTAGGGGTAAGGTGTTGACGACTTCTGTGCTGGCGGCCGGGGTTCAATCCTCGGTCCCGGTACAGATTTATCTGATTACCGAACCCTTCATTCACCTCTGGCAAGACATATTGTGAATGTGGGGAATGCCAGGCCTCCACCGTGGTTCGGATTCCACGTTAAACTGTAGGTCCTCCGTTTCATCTCACAATCACCCTACCATTAGACATTAGCGTATAGCCCGAACGGGTAGTAAGACGCGGTGCTAATAATAATCATAAACAAATCATGGTTTCCATGGAGATGTAATCATATTGGCTAATTATTGTGCAGGCGAGCCAATATACTGTACAAAGCAGGAAATATGGAGATTCACTTGGAAAATTGGGTTTTCGTTGGAAGATAATATTTGCCGACATTCTGGACTTATAATCTCTAAAATGAGTTTTCATTTGCTCCTCGTAATTTCGAACACCGGGTAATGAATGAGGCGAGCACTTTACCTCAATGCCACCTAAGTCGACCACAAATTATTATTAAAACATAGCTCAATTAAGTTTATTAGTGAATGATCATCAGTTGAAATTTGAATGGATTTTTTTTTCTCCCGCGAGTCAATACTTTTCGTTTCTTAGCTAAAAATATTCAATTTTACTACAGTAGATTACTTTTTGTGGGGAATGCCAGGCCTCCACCGTGGTTCGGATTCCACGTTAAACTGTAGGTCCTCCGTTTCATCTCACAATCACCCTACCATTAGACATTAGCGTATAGCCCGAACGGGTAGTAAGACGCGGTGCTAATAATAATCATAAACAAATCATGGTTTCCATGGAGATGTAATCATATTGGCTAATTATTGTGCAGGCGAGCCAATATACTGTACAAAGCAGGAAATATGGAGATTCACTTGGAAAATTGGGTTTTCGTTGGAAGATAATATTTGCCGACATTCTGGACTTATAATCTCTAAAATGAGTTTTCATTTGCTCCTCGTAATTTCGAACACCGGGTAATGAATGAGGCGAGCACTTTACCTCAATGCCACCTAAGTCGACCACAAATTATTATTAAAACATAGCTCAATTAAGTTTATTAGTGAATGATCATCAGTTGAAATTTGAATGGATTTTTTTTTCTCCCGCGAGTCAATACTTTTCGTTTCTTAGCTAAAAATATTCAATTTTACTACAGTAGATTACTTTTCCAAGTAACTTCGCGGGCCACAAAAAAAAAAAAGGCATAATGAGCCACGAGTTGGAAGCCCCTGAGCTAGATAATACAAATTCACGGGTGGAAACATATTTTCAAATATATTGAACGGTTTTGTCACAATAGTTTGGTTTGTGATTTGATGTTTTTATGAGGAGGGCTTCTAGTACCCAGAAAAAAAAGGGTATCGACACGTACATTACACGGTTTTACTTTGAAAAACAAAACGGTCAAAAAAAAAACCAAGTTGAGAGCGATCAAGTGAACAAATCTGTTGTGTTTTTTCTATCTCCCCTTGTACAAAAGCCACTCCTCTCTCTTTCTCTCTCTCTCTCTCTCTCTCCCTCCCTCGTCACCCCCTCCCACGACACCTCAACACGTTTTTCATGCAGAGGTGTCCTCTGGTAATTGAACACAGACCCGCGGGATCAAAACTGTTCTCTCGGTATGTTTAACAGCGTGTAATAGGGTTACAGCTTTGTAACGCGGACTAGAGCCCCCCCCTCCCCCCCGTTACTTGTAGGAAGGGGGTAGGGGGGAGCCACTTGCACGAGAACTAGTCGAGCACACTGTCACAAGAGGGCTAGCGGGGAATGAACCCTGTGGGGTTGGATTACCAGTGGGCACACCTGTAATTATATCTTGGTAACTTAGCGATCGATCACTGGCCGAGGGTGATGGATTTGTTTAGGTCCATAGCCCCCCTTTCCCCCCTATTTCTAACTGGTTTTAAAACCGTCCTCTTTTCAAGTTTTTTTTAATCACCACGTCTTTCTAACTGTTCAGGTTATAAGCATAAATAATCATTATTCTAATGAGTTTAGGATAAGGGAAATAGCATTTTAGAGGTTATCTGCCCGCATTTGCATGGAAAGAGAGTGGGAAACCATTTGGGGAGGGGGGGAGAGAATCATCAGTAGACCAAACTGGGATTCGAGCCCTGATCTCCCCGTTATCTCAGCAGGCCAGTCTAACACGAGAGTGACGCCTTATACCATTCGGTCACCAAATAGGATCATTTTATTGGAATAAGACATTTTCGTTCCATCTTTTTAGGTATACACCGATATTCGTAGGAAAGGAGATCCTTAAGGCCTTTTTTCTTACCAAATATGTGGTAGGATTCTGGTAGGAGAGAAGACCTTCCAGATGGCCCTTCCTACCAAAATAAGTGTATAAGATAATTGTTAGCTAATACTTGATCTATTTATACTAATTCTATTATATATATATATATATATATATATATATCTATATATATATATATATATATATATANTATTATATATATATATATATATATATATATATCTATATATATATATATATATATATATATATATCATATAAATATTTCTGTAAATTTGCCCTTGATGGTGTAGATGTTAATTCCCTTTCTCGCTAGGGCTTGAAAAGTGAATTGTTCTAAGGGGGGTCGACTAGAAGATTATGCTATACCTTTGGCCCACAGCCCACTTCAGTGGCCGTATGGTCTAAGGCACTATTCTCGTAAATAGGCTATGGAGTTGTAGCGTGTCAATCATGTATAAGTTGACACCTACACAATTAGGCTACGTAAAAATACGAAGTTATAATAATTATATTGGCAAAATCCAAAGAAGAGGATTAGATTTTAAATATTTAATAATTATATCTTTAAAAACCAACTGTTAACGACTGGATGTACTCGGATATGATCCACGTGCTATCAATAGAAAATACTACAAAGGATTTTAATAATACAAATATGCGTATAAATACTAAACTTACAATAGTGGAATCCAAAGAAGATAATTAAATCTAATACATTCAGGAATAATATGCTTCAATACTTACTCACCATGGCTGGATTGGGATCGGATAACGCCAACATGCCTTCTAGCAAAATATTCAACACGAATGGCGACAGGGTGCGTCCTAACACATCCACTTACTACTTCTTCCGTCGTAAAAAAGAACTAAAACTAAGTTAGGCTCGCTCCCACGACCCTCGAGCGCCACTGTCGTGGCGGCGGGTCTTCGAACCTCCCCTTTTCCTTGCCCCTCAAGCTCTAGTCCATCCTATCACCACCTGAGTTATTACGTCTTTTTCTATTTCTTTTTTTGTTCCGTTCTAGTCAGAGAAAGGGTAAAAAATAAGTATTCTAAGGTCTACTTTATATTATTCTATCACATCACGTCGTTTAAAAAGGAACTTCTCTCCACGAAGGGACCGGTGGCCATGGAGTATTGGGAGTGTTTCTCACCGCCGCGCCACTGAAAAAACCTATCTTCACGAAGGAACCGGTGGACATGGAGTATTGGGCGTGGTTCTCACCGCCGCGCCTCTGAGGAAAACCTCTCTTCACGAAGGAACCGGTGGCCATGGAGTGTTGGACGTGGTTCTCACCGCTGCGCCACCAAGGGATATCCTCTCCAATTTCCTAAGTATAGAGGCGACGTTAATCTAACTTATTGTTTAGTTGAAAAATTAGAAATTGTTTAATTAATAAATCCATCTGACTTATTGTTTATTTCAGACTTAGTATAGTCGAGGTGACTATTACGATTATTTTGATTTCTTGTTTCAGTCAGAATGACTAGATTTTGGTTTTGTATTATTCCAACTCTGTTGATGTAGTCACAGTAATTCTAGTGCTGCTCAAGTCCCTCAAACTTGTTATTTTGGTCCAAGCGGCCGTGTTTTTCCTATATCCATATGATATAGCTTCAATATAGGAGCCTTGAACTCCAGATGTAATGAGGACTTAGTCCAAATGGTTGCTATTCTGAGTGAGCATGATATTTTTCTTTTGAGTCCTTAAGACTACACACTTGTTTTTATGGCTACAACCAGATTGTCTATCCTTTTTTAGGACCTTAGTGCCCGTTTTTGGCACCTATTGACTGAGTATTAGTCTGGTATGAATTATATTAGTATTGTACCCCAGGGAATGAGTCAGTAAATACTTGTACTATTGAATGCTCTGGCAGTACCAATAGGGGAAGGACCGGCCAGAGTACTATTTTGTGTAGACACCTGTATGTTAGCCATCTACCAATGTAATCAAATAACCTTTCTATTGCAATTCATTATACTATGTTTCTTAAGGAGTTTTCTTTTGTCCCAATCAAGCTAGTTTAAATTATAATTGTATTGTTATATAATTATGCTGTCATCTTCTTGAGTATTTCTCAGTGCTAGCCTGTTAGATGTAGGTGAGGTGACCAAATTTTTTTTTTAGAAAAATCTAGACAAAAAGTATATCACAATTTTCCAGTTAACGTTTGTTTATAATTATCACACTGTTTTTCTTTTAGAATCACCTGACCGTAGCCTGACGTCAGTCCAGCTGTTTTGTAATTTAACATTGCTCGTCAAGCCTACTGAATTTGATCTTGCCCGTGTCGCGACAAGACAGTAAATAATTCTGTAACTTCTATCTTATGTTTTTGTATAGCTATTGTAATCAATCATATATTTTATTATTCTGCTATAATGAATCTATTTTTGTTATTCTAATCATTTTATCAATCTGGTTAAAATAATTCCCTTGTATACCCGGTAAGAATTGGTGCAAGCTGCGCGATAAGGCTTGGTGCGACAGACTTCCAAAAACAGGAATATCGTGGTTCTATCCCAGTAAGGTGTGCTGAAGGTGGTTAATTTTCCTATATTGTTTCCCGCCCTTTCCACGTAAATGCGGGTACACCCATTCAAATTCAACCTACCTAAACCTCAACTCATTAGCGCAATCAGTCCATAAGCTTATAACCCGAATGGATAGTAAGACGTGGTGGTAAAAACATATAATTTAACCAATAAAAGTTTGTACTTAGGTGTGTGTATATATGGACCCTAAAATTATACCCTTCCCTCTCCCACCACACTTTTTTCCGCCCTGGCCCTCTTGGGGTCTCTAGAAATCCTAAATAATTTTTTCTCGGTAGCTCGTACAAACTCAGACCACTTGGCCTTTGTATTCAGAGTTTTATTTAAGGAATAATATACTACTCATTGGTGACCTGGTGGCCTAGGGGTAAGGTTACGGACTTCTGTGCTGGGGATCCGGGGTTCAATCCTCGCTCCCGGTACAGATTTATCTGATTGCCAAACCTTTCTTTCACCTCTGACAAGACGTGTATTAATCACATCTTGTGAATGTGTGGAATGCCAGTCCTCCACCGTGGTTCGGATCCCACGTTAAACTGTAGGTCCTCCATTTAATTTCACAATCACCCTACCATTACACATTAGCTTAAGTGCATGAACCCTAATGGGTAGTAAGACGCAGTGATGATAATTACAATAATGTTACTTATTAAAATATGTTTTTTAAATAATTGTATTGTTATATAATTATGCTGTCATCTTCTTGAGTATTTCTCAGTGATAGCCTGTTAGATGTAGGTGAGGTGACCAATTTTTTTTTTTTTTTAGAAAAATCTAGACAAAAAGTATATCGCAAAGGCGACTAATTTATAGTATAGTATGCCAGTATTTTTATATGTTAAACACAAAAAGGATAAATAAATTAGATATAGTACAAATAAAAGAGGGGTGGAGAAAAGAAATTAAATCACAAAACTATTTATTAAAATTTTTATTTCATTGCTAATTTAAGGTAGCATTGAGTTGTTTTTTTAATCACCGCATCTAACTACCCGTTCGGGCTATATGCCTATGCACTAATTACGCTAATGGGTTAGGGATTATGAAGGTTGGATTTAAAGGAAGTGTACTAGCATTTGCTCGGAGAGTGAGAGTGCGGAACAATTTAGAAAGAAAAAAAAATACTCTTAATACAAGCGACCGGGATAGGTCCACGATCTCCCTGTCATCGGCGGTCTAGTCTATTTCGAGAATGACGTCTTGGACCATGCGGTCACTGAAGCGGGTAACAGTGAGTTACAACAAGATAGCTGATACCTAAAAGAACATTAGTTTTTTCATCAATTTCAAGGAATAATTAGTTATTAATGACAAGAAAAATTTCTGTTCGTACAAAAATCAAAAATAAATATATATTTTAACTTCTTTTTTTTCGAGTTTAGTTAATTATTGATTGAAAATAGATGTAGGAAGTTAGTCACTAACCCCTTCAAACTAATACTTAGGTTCAAAAGTTCTAACAATACGTAACATTGAAAACCAAACAATTCTAGGTACAAATAATTTAGCTAATATCAAGAAACATATTAGAGAGACGTCTGTAACAAAAAAAGTAAAACGTAAGTACCCTTTACTTGTAAATTAGAATCTTCTAAAACCAACAACTCAAGGGTAATGTTCGTTGCGCTAGCGCTGTTCAACTCTAAATATATCCGACCCTGTGGTGTCGTGGTCAGTGTACCTGGCTACGAACTCAGGGGTCCCGGGCTCGATTCCCGACTGATACCTTGGGTAGAGGAATGATCCCAACTGACACCAGAGGGTTGGAAGTATTATCATTATTAGCACCGCGTCTTACTACCCGTTCGGGTTATACGCACTTACGCTAATGTGTAATGGTAGGGTGATTGTGAGATGAAATGGAGGACTTACAGTTTAACGTGGGATCCGAACCACGGTGGAGGCCTGGCATTCCCCACATTCACAAGATGTCTTGTCAAAGGGGAAGAAAGGGTTTGGTGATCAGATAAATCTGTGCCGGGACCGAGGATTGAACCCCGGCCGCCAGCACAGAAGTCTGACACCTTACCCCTAGACCGCCAGCTCATCAAGGAAGGGTTGGCCCACACCTCCATATTCACACCCCGGACAACGCTCTGTACCACCAAAGCGACGAAAACAAAAAATAGTAATATTATGTTCCATAGCTAAGAAAAAGGGTACTTTTGGAAGTGCTGGGTTAAAAACCAGTACCTATGGGTTATGGGTGTACTACCAACTGGTATGTAGGACAACAGGACATCACCTCCCCACCCACACCCCCAAAATAAACAGTATTGTCTTGAAAAAAACACTATGTATGGTCAGTTCCCCCATTTACAAGTCTTGTAACTGTTGATGATCACTATAGTTGGAAATTTAAATTATTACCATTGCTCTCCTCGTCGGTGATGGGGAGGCCGTGGTTCAAGTCCAGGCCGGGTGTACTGACGGCGTTTTAGATCCCTAAATAGTATTCTTCTTTACTTCCTCGAAAATGTGAGTACATCTCCTCTATATTATACATAATCATCACCCCATCAATGTAAATATGTGGATAGCCCAAGTGGGGGGTAAGGATACCAAAATATTACCCTCTTTAACTAGTTTGTAAGTCGTGTTTTGATTATAATCCTTAACCAAGTATCTAGAAAGTGTAGGTTGAATCTCTAATAAACTAAATAATTAAATGAACGGACGGGAGGGCGGACCTGTGATGATAACAGTGAGTCGACCCAAAAAGGGGGCTTTTGTCCCCCACACACAGAATAACAATGAAGAAGGTTTGAACTCAGTACCCTCCTAATCTTCAAGTCGGTAATCCTCTTCCAAGTGGTTTTGTTCATATTATGACCAGAGAGACTAATTGTGTAATCACAAAGGACCGTGTGTGGTCGAGATAGAGAGAGAGGCTGTTAAATGGGGCAAAGGGTGGTTTTTAGGGGTATCTGCGGTGTTTTTAGCATAAATGTGCCGCCTGGAC
Organism: Timema shepardi; assembly: GCA_902151425.1. Classification (NCBI taxonomy): domain Eukaryota; kingdom Metazoa; phylum Arthropoda; class Insecta; order Phasmatodea; family Timematidae; genus Timema; species Timema shepardi. The sequence goes on along the minus strand of CABFVX010001807.1, from coordinate 117,611 downwards.
TCTTTTGGGTAACGTTTGGTTGTAGCTCTCAACGATTAATCCGATTATATCTTCAAGCTTTGGTCACTAAGTCATCAGCCGATCACTAAGTCTTCCTTTTACTCTCTAACCCTTTAACTCACTGGCAGAACATTAGTGCTTAATTCGAGGTTCAATATTTGTGGGGGTGCCCCTTTCATCACCCTCCCCCTATCCCCCGAATAACCCCCAAAGCTACCCTCATTTCAGAGGAGTCATCTTATAATTTCCTAGTCAGTGTAGGGATGGACAAAGATTAAAAAACAGAGCAAGGTTTTTAGCACAGCGTCTTACTACCCGTGCGGGATATAGGCATATTATGTTCTAATAAGGTTTGTGTGTCAAGAATAAGGAATGTTTAATTCAAATGAAGAGTACCCACATTTACGTGGAGGAGAGAATAGAAAACCATTTATGGAAAGATTAAAAGCCACTCTCAGTAACACCCGACCGAGATTCGAACTCCGATCTCCCCGTCATCGGCAGCCTAGTCTATTGCGAAAGTGACGCCTTGTACCATTCGAACACCAAAGTGGGTTGTAGGGCAGTATAGTAGGCTGTAATATATAATGTCCTAACTTAAGTTAGTTTGTAAGTCAGATGTTGACCTAATCTACATATTTTAGAAAGTGTAGTAAGGTAAATATCACAATTAAAAAATGTCAAATAGAACTTCTTTTAAGCAGCGAAGTCGATGCCGTTCTACTCGTGACGTCATCAGCGCCTTGTAAATCCCCTGATGACCTCGTTGGATCATGAACCACGATCTTCTGGTCCATACGAACGATAGGAACGAGTCAGTGAGGAGAAGGGAATTGAAGAGTCTCTCTCTGTAAAGGTCACATTATCGACTTTCCTCGATGGAGTCTGCTAAAAGGGGGACGGGGGGAGGGTCACCTAGACCCCTCCCTACCCTTCCTCAGCCCTCTTCCAGCCAACGCGTCATCGACGTTCCTATTACACCTCCCAAAAATATCAGGTCTTATTCTCACTACTAACTAGAGTGAAAACATTCGTCGAGATACGAAATGCTGCTTTGTGTCAAATGTCGGCGAGAGTCGAGTTTTACTTGTGGGGGTGTGAAGGAAACTTTTTAAGGTGAGGATGTAAGGAACGCGAGCAAAGGTAAGGTTTTTTTTTTGCAGTTTGGCCTCGAATAAATCAAATATTTCTCCAGTAGCAACATAGAGTTTAGTTTTCTGCACCTGCTAATATCAAACTATCTTGAATATATGTCAAGGATGTCCTGGAATTTTGTCAAAACTGTTTAAATAAAGAGAAAAGGTTTTGACAAAATTTCAGGACACCCTTGGCAGATATTCAAGATCTGTTAATATCAGCATGTGCAGAAAACTAAACTATACGTTGCTACTGGAAAAATATTTGATTAATTTTGGCCCAAAAAAATGTAATGCTATAAAACAGCACAAATACTTGCGCTCCCTTTGGCCGCACCTTAAATAGAAACACAGAGTTTAATTTTTTTTTCACATGGTAATATTAACATTCAGCAGTTCATAAATACAAAAGAGCGTAATAATTCGGACGTAAAAAAATCCGGATCGCCAAGAAAAAAAATTATTTCTAAAAATAACTCCAGTGATATCAATATCAAAAGATATGGCCAACAAAAAAAATTGTACAACCTTTGTTCAAAAAAATAATAAATGAAGACTCTTTTCATTGTTAGATTTTTGCCTTATAATAATAATAATAATAATAATAATAATAATAATAGCACCGCGTCTTACTACCCGTTCGGGTTATACGCTTTAAGTACTAATTACTCTAATGGATTAAGAATTGGGAAGGTTGAATAAGAGGAAGTGAACCCGCATTTGCGTGGAGAGAAAGTAGAAAACCGTTTAGGGAAAACCGCCCTCAGTTCACCCGACCGAGATTCGAACCTTGATCTCCCCGTCCTCAGCAGTCGAGCTCAGCACGACAAGCGCGTTGGCCAACTACGCCACCGAGACGGGTTTTTTTTTCCTTATTAAATTTACTCCAGAATTTGTGATATTTAGCAACAATAGTAAACCATGTGTAAGTTCGTTGCTAACCAAATTGAAAATGTTTCTAAACTAACAATGAGTTTGCGAAGCTTTCCCCATCCATGCTTATTTTTGTTATAGGAAATGTATTTTCGAAAATCCGGACTGGGTCGATCCCCAATTAGTCCAAAATATCGACGCTGTAATGTATATATATATATTATGAGCATAGCGGCATTAGATGAGAAACTTTTTAAATTAAGAGATAAAGTTGGTATAAAATTACAGGACACTCTTGACAAATATTTAACAACGGTTGATATCATCTGGTGAAAAAATTAAACTTCATGTTTCTGCTGAAGAAATATTTTATTTATTTGACAAAAAAAAAGTTTTGGTATAAAAAGTGCAAAAACCCTGACCTTTTTTTTTCGCGTACCCTACACTCCAACCTTAATAATTTATGTAACCATTTGTGGTTAGAATAACGTGGTAGCTATTGTAGTAAGCAGACGTGTTTGTGTAAATAAGTTAACCACTTCTATTTTACCAATGAGAAAGTAATGTAATAGAGAAATTTTTCGATCTCACGATTATAGTGTTTGTCTACAGTAGCCCCACGACTTCTTTGGTGCTGACTGACAGCTTTGAAAAGTTACCAAACCAAATTATGTATCCCTAAGCCAAACCAAATGATCTGCAAAAATATGTGTTTAGCAGTTGTCACTTCTGACAGTAAAAATTCAGGTATATACCTAAATGTTGACTGTCAGAAGTCAGCTGTGAGCTGTCAGTCAGCACCAAAGAAGCCATGGGGCTACTGTACGTTTTATGTGCTCCTAAACTCAAAAAAGTCTTTTTTTAAATTTATTTTTCCGCCTGTACCCATTTCTGTTTGTACTTGTGATTACAGCCCAAACGGATTAAAAATTTAGCTCAAACGTGATATTTATATGTTATATGGTTACACCTTGAGGGAAAATCTAGATTTTAAATGCGATGCTAAAACTAAGGATTTATTAATAACCGATTTCTGAAAAGTTTTATATCTTTAGATAAATGATTATATACTATTGTTATTCAAAAACATGTATTCAGGAGTGTTTTACATGATAAACAGAAAGAAAAATTTATTTAATGATTTATTACTTATGATTGATTTTTGAAATTTTTGAACTTAAAAAAAAATACCTTTAACAATTTTGCTTGTTA
>CABFVX010001807.1:90132-110822 GCA_902151425.1 Timema shepardi | reverse complement strand
ATTATTATTATTAGCACCACGTCTTACTACCCGTTCGGATTATACGCACTTACGCTAATGTGTAATGGTAGGGTGATTGTGAGATGAAATGAAGGACCTACAGTTTAACGTGGGATCCGAACCACGGTGGAGGCCTGGCATTCCTCACATTCACAAGATGTCTTGTCAGAGGTGAAGGAAGGTTTGGTAATCAGATAAATCTATGCCATGACCTAGGATTGAACCCCGGCCGCCAGCATAGAAGTCTGACACCTTACCCCTAGACCGCCAGGTCACCCTTACAGTCTTTATTGAATGTTCATAAGATTAGTGTAAACATTTTTATGAGCGTTAGAGCATGCATGTTTTCCGATACAAGGGCTAAATTCTGGTCCGAAAAGTGTGTAAGCCTCAGATCTAAAGTGTCACTCTCGCGTTAGGCTAGATCACCGGTGATGAGGATATCAGGATTCGAATTCCGGTTGGATGTACTGAGAGTTTTCTTTTTTTATAAATGGTTTACCCACTCTCCCTCCATGCAAATGCGTGTACACTTACTCTAAGTTTAAACCTTCATGCCTAACTCAATAGCGTAATTAGTAGCTACATAAGGTGACCTGGCGGTCTAGGGGTAAGGTGTCAGAATTATGTGCTGGCGGCCGGGGTTCAATCTTTGGTCGCAGCAAAGATTTATCTGATTACCAAACCCTTCCTTCGCCTCTGACAAGACATCTTGTGAATGTGGGGAATGCCTCGGCCTCCACCGTGGTTCGGATTCCACGTTAGACTGTAGGTCCTTCATTTCATCTCACAATCACCCTACCATCACTACATTAGCGTAAGTGCGTATAATCCGAATGGGTAGTAAGACGCGGTGCTAATAATAATAATAATAATAATAATAATAATAATAATAGCTACATATGCGTCAAACGTGAACAAGTAGTATGACGTGGCTTAACATAAAATATATATCCTATATTAATATAGGGCCTATATATATATTTAGTCATATAAACACGGATTTGGGACAGGGCCAATTCCAAACCTACCCCCTTGCCCTCCCTTCTCCCCCCCCCCCAACCCTGTCAGTATTATTTTTACTACCTTCTCTTCAGCTACCATTGTGATATTTATTGGCTGAGAATCCTTTACGCCGGACCTCTACAATTCTGCTCCCTCAATAACCAATGAAGGGTCTGAGTATTTCGAGAAATAAATAAAAGGTTGATATATGAGGAGGTCTTACGCTACGGTAGATGAAATATTTATTTTTATGAAGTCGTTTCCCTTAAAAACACTTATTTTATTTTGACCATCATGAAAAAAAAATATATTAAAAGAACCGTTTTGATGACTAAATTTAAAGAGCAGGTTTACTTTCTTTAAGATAATGTTTTGTTATCAGTATGCTCTATACAGCGGTTGGTCATTCGGGCCTTAATATATGTTATAGGGACTAGGGAGGGTAGCTTATAAAATGCACTCGCATTAGCATGAATATAAGATGTAAAAACTAATATGATAAACCAAAAGGGGTGGGAGAAATGGGAGAGGGATAAAAAAACAATGCACCCTGCCGAGATTCGATCTCTTACCTCTCCCATCACCGGCTATCCAGTATACTTACCATATTTGCGCCTTGTACGGTGTGACCACCGCTCTGTATTTTTAATTCTAACTTAATTGTTGTCAAATAACAAGAGAACTATAACAATGCCAAAGGATAAATGACCTGCATAATATATTCTAAAATTGGTATCTAGGGTTTATACAAGAGTCCTAAGAAGGGATTTTGAAATTATTAAACATTCAAACCTAAAATTAAGGGTAGTTTACTTTAGGGATAGAAGATAAAAAAAAAAGATTTTCTCAAAATGGGCTTTAAAATTCGTATCTAGGCACTATTTAACATTATAAACTAAACGGCATCTTATTTTTATGGAAAAAATTACTGAGAGGGTACTTTATATGTGCGGCTATCTCTAATTTTAACCATATCTACGCAACTCTTTGAGACACGGAATAGGTTACTGTTGAAAAGTTGTAAGACTATTAGAAATTAAAAAAAAATATATTGAATCATATAAAACCAATATTTTTTAAGATATAAACAAATATATGTTTTTAAATTAAGGTCTGAGAAATGGGGAATTGATTTTTAAGCTCTTTAATGAACGGAGATGTTTCTCGTTTCTGCAACAATATATATTATTTCGTCTCACATAACAGACGAGTTTTAAGTAAATATCTTCATTTTTTAGGTAACGGACTAATAAAGTTTGTGTAATGCACCACATCATTTATTTAAAAAAAATGTTAACGGGGTTGTCGGTCAAATACGTTGGGAAAATTTACCTGCATAGGAATTTTAATTTATTCTAATTTTAAATGCTCTCCCTTCGCAAATATGTATGAATTTCCTTATAAATATACTCCTTTTCCCTATCGCATAATATATTAAGAAGCGTGTTACGTTGGTTTGGGCATGTTGAGAGGATGAGTGTGAATCTACGAAGCAAATATATGAAGGTAGAGTGTGTGCATCAAAAGGAAGGGGTAAGCCATTTAAGACGTGGATAAATGTGGTAGACGAATGTGCGAAAAAGAGAAACATTAAGAGTTTTAAGAATAAATGAACATGTATGACACGGTGTTTGGATGTTGAAGTGAAGGGAGTATGCAATGATAGGGAAGTGTGGAGAAAGTTAGTGAGGATGGATTAAGTACGGAGTTGTATGCACAGTTTCTTGCTTAACTCGTAAGCAAACGGTGTGATTATGTATGTATGTATGTATGTATGTATGTATGTATGTATGTATATATGAGTGCATGAATGCATGTGTGTTTATGTGTATGTATGTATGTATATATGTGTGAATGTATGTATATATTTATGTAGGTATGTATGTATATATGTTAATGTATATATACCTATGTAGATATGTGTGGGTATGTATGTAGGTATATATGTTCATGTATATATACTTATGTAGGTATGTATATAGGTATATATGTTAATGTATATACATACTTATGTAGATATGTGTGGGTATGTATATAGGTATATATGTTAATTGTATATAGGTATATATGTTAATGTATATATATACTTATGTAGATATGTGTAGGTATGTATGTAGGTATATATGTTAATGTATATACATACTTATGTAGATATGTGTAGGTATGTATGTAGGTATATATGTTAATGTATATATATACCTATGTAGATATGTGTGGGTATGTATGTATGTATAATCCTTGAGTTGACCCTACAAAAAAAGAATGATAGAATATAGAAAAGTTCCCGAGTCTTCTCTTCTACTTTTATAAAAAATGAATCAAAATTCCACTGAAATAAAATTCTAGACAAAGCGAATTCTTTTCAATTAGTGAAAAATCTATTTCAAATACATCGAACAATTTTGGCACAATTCGTTTACATTTATATCTTGTTCACAAGGGAGAACAGGCCTTAATTAGCTTTTATAACCCATTAATCTATTGGAACTCGAAACTATATAAAAAAAAAGGGAAGGGGAATTGAGAAATATAACTTTTTTTTTAATCTTTGCAATGCCCGTTGAAACGATGGTTATTTTTATTTCATTTTCTGTGCCAAAATTTAATAAATAAGTAAATGGACGTTTATGAAGAGAATATAAAATATAAAATTAAATTAAATGCTATAGTTTACGAGGGTTTGTATCATTGTACTTAATTTAAACTGACAAACTGGTAGAATTATAATTTTCATAAGAAAGGACTTGAAAAAAAACACAAATATATTATTTTAGCGTTCAACATTGATATTGTTTTACTAGATTGTTAGTAATATTTTGTGATTATTGCTAATATCTATCAAAAGTAATAATAATAATATTTATCACCGCGTCTTACTACCCGTTCGGGTTATACACTTTAAGTACTAATTACTCTAATGGATTAGGAATTGGGAAGGTTGAATTAGAGGAAGGAAACCCGCATTTGCGTGGAGGGAGAGTGGAAAACTATTTAGTAAAAACTACCTCCAGTTCACCCGACCGAGATTCGAACCTCGATCACCCCATCCTCAGCAGTCGAGCTTCAACACGACTAGCGCGTTAGCCAACTACGCCACCGAGGCGGGTTCTATCAAATGTGACAATTGCACATCGCATAGCTTGATGTTTGAATTAGTACGTGTGTAAGTAGATTTAGTACTTTTTTTATCGGTCAGATAGGGGTCTTCTTATACAAATTGTACTATAACTTGGTGATTGCATACGCTATTTACCCTGATTAGTAGCAAGCTAACCTTATATGTTTGCACTATGGCGTAGCTTATAAGATAGGGCCATAGTATCATCCATCAAAGAAATACTACTACAACCTATCTACGATACGAGAGGCGATAAGTGAAAACTAGGAAAAGTTACAATGAATAAATTCGCGAAACCATATGATCTTCCAGCGTTATTGTTACTTTTGGCAGTCGAAATTTTCACACCATAAAATTATTTGTTTTTAATTACCAACAGTTTTTACATCATTGAAACACGAACTTACTAAATTAACCATTTGGATTTTCCTTTTTTTGTGGTTGTCTATGGTTCAACAAACCAGCCTAAACAAGGGTGGTTAATGATGGCATACAAACAGTTTTTGGTTATGTTCACGCGTTGTTTACTAAATAAAAAGTTTTAGTTTTAAAATAATATTTTGTATGACGACTTTCTCTGAGTTATAAAACACATTTATTTATTTTGGTATACAGTTAAAACATTTAAGATGTAATCAGTCAGTTAATAAAGGGCGCGTTAAATACCTCAGATAAATTAAAAATGAAAACCCTTTATTATTTTATTATTTCATGTATAATATCTCTTGTTGACCCAACCACCAAAAACAATAGTTTTATTACCTTTTTCGGTGGCCGTATGGTCTTAGGCGCTACTCTCACAGTTGACTAGGCTACCGATGACGGGGAGATAAAGGTTCGAATCTCGGTCGGGTGTATTGGGGGTGGTTGTTTTTTACAAAATAATTTTCCTCCATGCAAATACGGCTACACTTGCTCTAAATTCAAACTTCCTCATCCTTTATCCAGTAGAGTAATTAGTACGTATGCGTATAACCTGAACAGTTAGTCAAACACGGTGTTAAAAATAATCACAAACATAAATACCAAACCTCACACAGAAACAGGACGTGATTCCAAAGGACATTTTGAGTTAGTGTTTTAATCTATCAATTCCATAAATTTGTCTGTTTAATATGTAAACACCCTGTAGAATTTCCATTCTAACTGTGGCAAAGGGGCTTCATCTATTAGAAAATAAAAGCACACCACTCTGTTACAAGAAAAGCCACTCATATGAATCAAAAGTCATATCCTTTTGGCGTTCACTGTCAACTGTAATTTAGAGACACGATTCCCCGTTGCCATAGTGACCGGCCTATTGATATTAATAATAGTAGCGACGCAGTACTAGACGGGTTTATTGATAGTCTGAAAACAAGTTTAAATGCTAGAAGACAGTGATAATTAAAGCTATATAATGGAATCAAGTTTAGAAATATCTTACAGATTAAAATTTCAGATATGCCTATATCAGAATATTTTTAAATCTTTACATTTAATATTAGAAATCAAAATTAATGGCGGGAAGGACATGCGGCGGAAATGGAAAAAACTAAAACCGTATCCAAGGTATTTACTGGCAAACCTAACAGAAGAAGGCCACAGGGAAGATCTAGACGCATAAGGGTGGATTACATTAGAATGTTACTGAAAGTAATAAGGTGTAATGAGGTGGAATGGATATAACTAGCTCAAGATAGAAATAGAGAGTAATGAGGTGGAATGGATATAACTAGCTCAAGATAGAAATAGGGTGTAATGAGGTGGAATGGATAAAGCTAACTTCAAGATAGGGATTTGATGTAATGAGGTAAGGTGGATAGAACTAAACAAATATAGAGCTATGGTGTAATGAGGTGGAACGGAAAGAACTAGCTCAAGATAAATATAGGGTGTAATGAGGTGGACTGGATAGAACTAGCTTCAAGATAAGGATTTGGTGTTATTAGATGAACTGGATAGAACTAATACAAGAAGGGGATAGGGTGTAGTGAGGTGTACTGGATAGAAATAACTCAAGATAGGGATAGGGTGTAATGAGGCGGACTGGATATAACTAGCTCAACATAAGGATACACACCGTACTTGTTTAAGTGCTTCAATGAGCCTTCAAGTTCTTAATTTGATAAAATAATTAAGCTCTCAATACTAAAACATACACTTTACTATATAAAACCTTTTTATTTTTGTTTTAAATTATATGTTATAAAATGAGTCAATTTTATACGATCGTATCTTAAGTAAAAGTTTTACTTTTAACAATAACCAATATTTAAGACATTATGTAGTTTTTTAATCGCAGCGTTCCCCCTCAAGGTATATTTAACGGCTAAAAATCTAATTAATCTAAGGGATGAGAGATTTTTAAAGCAGGTGACGCGCACGGATGCGTGTCTTGAATCGCTGCTTCCCCTTCACTCTAATATGTAGAGGAGGTAACTATTATACTATTACAAGGTAAATACACGATAAGGAAATAAGAGGGATCAAGTTGCTGAGACATAGAATAATACTTAGGTAACACAAATAAATTTATCATAACCAAAAATAAGATGAGATAAAGTTTTACAGTAGAAGAACAAGATTTAAAGTTAAATATCGAGTACAGTATATTTAATAATACTATTTAGCACTAATTACGCTAATGGATTAGGAATAGGGAAGGTTGAATTAGAGGAAGAGGTCCCGCATTTGCGTGGAGGGAGAGTGGAAAACCATTTAGGAAAAACCACCCCCAGTTCACCCGACCGAGATTCGAACCTCGATCTCCACGTCCTCAGCAGTCGAGCTCAACACGACTAGCGCGTTATCCAACTACGCCACCGAGGCGGGTTACAGTATATACAGTAGCCCCATGGCTTCTTTGATGCTGACCGACAGCTCACAGCTCACTTCTGACAGTCAACATTTAGGTATATACCTACATTTTGACTGTGAAAAGTTACAGCTGCTAAACACATGTTTTTTCAGATCATCTGGTTTGGCGTAGGGATACATAATTTGGTCTGGTAACTTTTCAAAGCTGTCAGCCCGCACCAAAGAAGCCATGGCGCTACTGTAGTGTCAGAAAGATCAGTTCGGAGTATCAAGTATAAATTCAAAGCAAAAAGCAAAACAACACCTTTAGTTTGAACATATGGTAGGATTAACTACTCCATAAATATAGGACCTTGTTGTAGTTCGGTAGAATAAGTGTCTAAGACAACACAGTAACGGTTAAAAGGGGAGTTAAGTAGAAAGCACAAAGGTAGTCGGACTTGCGCCAGACTACAGTCAGAAGGGTCCAAACAGAAAACATATTGAAAGAGTAACTAATAAATAACACTACTGTAAATACTATAGTTTTATAGTTACTGGGTTAAATATGGGTCAGGCTAGCTAGCTTGAGTTAAATTAAAGAAGAGTCCCATAGATACTCTAAATAATGAACAGTAAATGGACGATCTATTATATACATACAGATGGCTAACAGTCAGGTGTCAACACCATGTAGTACTATGGACGATCTTTTCCCGGTGGGTACTGTCGGAGCATTCAATAGTACATATAAACAACTACCCATACCCTGGGGTATACAACAAAGCTAGTACAATCTAACATTACAAGGGGCAAAAGGATATGCTATCGGTGCGGGCCACTATATGAAACTAGCCGTGTTCCGCACTTTGCGCTCCCTAAATAGTAGCATAGAAAAGGTGCCAAAAAGAATGTAGTGTGACAATGACCTAACTAGGTCCTAGACAAGAGGCGTAGTAGACAAACTGCTTGTAGACATACACATATCGAACATGTGAACATGCCGTTTAGGGCGTTACAAAACATTGCTCTGCCATAAGCACTCAGGATAGTTAAATGAATACATGGATTATAAAAACCCGACCACCTGGTCCTCCTTATATAGAGAGCTTAAAGCCACCGTATTTAAGTTATGTCAAATGGACCTAAGAAAAATATAGCCAGACTATCTGACAATAGGTTATAACCAATTAGTTTCTTTGGCTAAATAAAACATGTCTGAAGGACATACAACATAATAATTAATAAGTCATTCAGACTAAAAATCAAACATGTCAGAAGGACATAAAAACATAATTATAGAGCATAACTTCAGCTAGTGTCTGAAGGATACATAAAGACAACATTACAAAGCATAACTCCAGCCAGTGTCTGAAGGACACATCAAAACATTATTACAATAGAACAAACTATGTCGGAAGGACATAGTATTCAAAGTCGGAGACTTCCTTCACCTATGACAAGACATCTTGTGAATGTGGGGAATGCCAGGCCTCCACCGTGGTTCGGATCCCACGTTAAACTGTAGGTCCTCCATTTCATCTCACAATCACCCTACCATTACACATTAGCGTAAGTGCGTATAACCCGAACGGGTAGTAAGACGCAGGGCTAATAATATATATAGTCGGAGATATAAGGTGATACTTAATCGGATCTGGCGAGGCTTCTTCTACAATGTGGCGGTGAGTCTGACTCCTGATCCATTGTGACCACCAGTATTAATAGTTCTGGATATTAGTTCAGAAGTTCTTCCTTCGACGAAATTTTACAAAGAGGTGCAATTATATGGCACACGGGTTCCGATGTTTTATACTCTTGGTCTAACTCGGGAACGAACCAAATGGTCTAATCAACAGATGGTGAGGGGAGGGAGGTGGGGAGGGAGAGGAGAGAGTGTTTCCCAGGAGCACCGCTAGGGAATCAGAGCCTTAGAGTCGAGGCATCGGCTGGCGATACTGGAGTTCTTTTCCATATCGTGCGTCCAACGGCCAAGCCGCCATGCTTGCGGAAAGGCTCGTGAAAGCATGGTGATAATACCAGACAACATCCTGTCCATCGTAAGCCATTTCCTTCTACTTTCTAAAGAAATAGATTACTTTTAATTTTCTCCTACCTTCTAAACGAATATATTAGTTTTTGTTATAGTTTTCTTATTTTAATTCCTTTATTTCATTCGTAGCTTTATTGTCATGCTTGTAGATGTCCTTTATATAGAGGACATTCTACACAGGTATCTACCTAGTTTCAAGGAAATTTACCCGCATGAGCGTGGAAAGGGTATGAAAGAACGGTACTGATAAATCACCCTCAATATCCTGTGTAAGGAATCAAACCTTGACCTCTCTGCCACCGGCCTTCCAGTCTATTGTGATAACAGATTAGTTGTTTTTCATGACAATTCCTGATTAAGGTACATTTTCTCGTGGTTTCAGTCGCCGAATATAAATTGTAGTTTTATTTTAAAATGTTTTTGAGATATTACTGAACCAACTGGTTATATACCAGCAAAATACATTTAAACTAACTTAAATCTAAAACATACACAACATCCATACCTCCAAACGTTAATTTATCACTGTGAAAGAGGAAACCCACAGTTCGTCGATGCTAAATTGTTCGGCCATATCGAGAATTAAACCCAAGACCCTTAACTCGGTATGCAGATACACTTTTTACTACGTTAAGGTGTCAGACTGTGGCTTTTAACATTATAATATTGGTTGATGACGACAAACTAAACAACTTGATTAGATATTAATAATAAAGTATTTTCGACCAATATAGTAAGCAATGGTACAGTAGCCCCATGGCTTCTTTGGTGCTGATTGACAGCTCACAGCTGACTTCTGACAGTTTCTAAACATATGTTTTTGCAGATCATATGGTTCAGCGTAGGGATACATAATTTGGTCTGGTAACTTTTTAAAGCCGTCAGCTGTCAGCTATGATTTGTCAGTCAGCACTAAAGAAGCCATGGGGCTACTGTAAATAGGAATGAGGAATAGAAATTACACTACTTTGCTAAGATGTAAATATTTACATAACATGATGGTGTAATTTGTTAGTTTCGACGTCATTTCTGAAATTCTTGAAACGTAAAAAAATGTTTAAAATAACGCCAAAAGAGAAAAAAAAAATTTTGTTAACGGTATAGTATATAAAAGCCTGGGTTTGTAACAGAAAATACTCAAACCAGTAGTCACGTGTACTAAGGCGTCAGTCTCGTCTCTTTTGCCAGTTAAAGGAGGTCAAGTTTCAAATCCAAGCCGGTTGTATTTCCCCCCCCCATCTGGTTTCTCCCGCTTCCTCTACGCAAATGAGGGGACATTTCTGCCTTCATCTCCACCCCATTAATGTTAAGTATCGGATGGTTGTTAAAACTCAGAAGACACAAAAAAGAGTAAGTTAAATTAGAGGTTTTTTTCCCTTTGTCCTCAACGCCTTACTACCCATCCGGGATATCTGAATATTTACATTAACGGGGTAGAGAAGAGGAAAGTAGAGTTTTAAGAGAAATGTGCCCTCATTTGGATACATGGAGAGTGGAATAAACATTCAGGAAAACCCTGTCTTTAAGTATACCTGGCCGGGGTTTGAACAACGACCTCTCCAGTCGCCAGAAAAACCAATACAAGGCAAGAGCTACGACTTTTATCACGTGCCCAATTGGCACCAGGCATCGTTATCTAGAGATACAGGGGGTGAGGGGGGGAAACGCGCCCCCATTAATCTGCTCAAATGGGACACAGGTCCTCTTGGAACCGTGAAATAAACAATACATTATTTTCGTCAGCTAATTGAAAATCCGTGTTTGAAGTAATGACATAAAGAATTAAATTTGTTATAATATTATTCGTGTTACACATTTGCTAAAAAAAAAAATTACTTATCAGTTCTAATTTAAAGAGAAAATGGGTTCGTTTTGTTTCCCTCCTAAAAAAAAAACAAGAACTTGCAAGGCCTTAGGCCATTGGCTCCGATGCTCAAAACTAAAAGCAATGAATAGAAGAATATTTTTATTAATGCGGTAAAAAACCGTGTTTACGGGTTCAAAATAATTGGTTTCTATGTAACGGTGTTCTTGTAAACTGCGTATGCATCGTATCAGTGGTAAGAGCAACATCAAAACAGACCATTTCAAAAATAAGATATTTTCTTGATATTTTTTCTTCACTCTAATGAGTAGTCTGTTACAATCAAACAAAGACCTCTTAATACTTCAGAGAACTACTTATACATAGATATATTATTATTATTAGCACCGCGTCTTACTACCCGTTCGGGCTATACGCACTTACGCTAATGTGTAATGGTAGGATGATTGCGAGATGAAATGAAGGACCTACAGTTTAACGTGGGATCCGAACCACGGTGGAGGCCTGGAATTCCCCACATTCACAAGATGTCTTGTCAGAGGTGAAGGAAGGGTTTGGTAATCAGATATATATGTGCCGGGACCGAGGATTGAACCCCGGCTGCCAGCACAGAAGTCTGACACCTTACCCCTAGACCGCCAGGTCACTACATAGATATAGGATGAGGTATTTAACGTGCACTTTCTAAACCGACCGATTATATCAGCACACGAGAATTTCTACGAGCGGGAGCGAAAGAGCCTACCAATTTCGCAGGGAAAAGTATTTTCCCATACCTAACAAGGTTCTCTTACATGCCACAATCGACATGGGATTGACGGCTTTACTTTCCCTCTATAGGAAGTTGTGCTACGGATTTTTTTATCACCTAAGAAAAATCCGTCGACCCCGACTGGGTTTGGACCCACAAACGTCGGATATTGAGAAGAGCCCTTTAACCCAAATTCACTGAGGTTGACCATCTATAAATCATTCAATGCAACATAATACAAGGAGATATAGTTTAACCTTCCACCTTCACCTGCTAGTGATAGTGAATTTTCTACAAAGTCTTACCACCCGTTCGGTCTATACGCATTTTATTTTTATTATTATTATTATTATTATTATTATTATTATTAGCACCGCGTCTTACTACCCGTTCGGGTTATACGCACTTACGCTAATGTGTAATGGTAGGGTGATTGTTAGATGAAATGGAGGACCTACAGTTTAACGTGGGATCCGAACCACTGTGGAGGGCCTGGCACTCCCCACATTCACAAGATGTCTTGTCAGAGGTGAAGGAAGGGTTTGGTAATCAGACAAATCTTTGCCGGGACCGAGGATTGAACCCCGGACGCCAGCATAGAAGTCTGACACCTTACCCCTAGACCACCAGGTCACCGGTTATACGCATTTTAATTCAACCAATACCCATATCGGTGATCACATGGTCTAACTTATCACTCTCGTATTGGACTGGACAGCTGGTGATCGAGAGATCGAGGTTTGAATCCCGGTCTCAGCAGTATTGGGAAAACCAGAGTGAAATAATTACCACCTCCAAAGTGACTCTACGGTATTCGAACCTTTAACGTCTAACAGACACGATATAACCGTGCCACCACTTCGGGTAAGCATAGAGAGGCTTATTCCTTATCGTACCAGAGTGTACATATCATGCAGATGACGGCGTGGTTTTTTTATTAATATTTTTTTAGCACAGAGCCCACACACGCTTTGCGTCAGAAATATTCCTTTCTTTACTCGTCGTGGTTTTATTTCCAAGCGCCCCACATGAAAGTTTGCGTTGGGAAACTATTTATAAAGAGAGAGCTCCATACAATAGACAGCCTTGGCAAGAAAATGTACTGTGATGGAAAAAAGGAAAAGTAGAGCTTTTCTTGAAATTGAGTCTGTTTTCTCTTGTTCACTTTTTATATTTTTCTCGCCCCTTCTTACTCCGCGTTCGGACTAGCCACATTTAATTACTTTAATGGTGTAGGAGTGAGGACGGCAAAATTGTATATTATAAAGATTTAAGATGTAAAATTTTTCCGTTTTACAAAAATTTCGTCGAAATTTTTTTCAATAACTTTATTTTTTCCTGTAACTTCAGTTTAATTTCCTCACTAGGACGTTCACACCAGAAACATCAAATGAGTTACAATAAAGCAATAACAGCTGTTACAGTTGTTATCTTCTCACGCTCACGTATTGACTACAGCGCTTGGTAGTTGAACGTGTCACTAACGTCAGGTCTGACGTGGAGCAGATATGTTAATACCTACAGTACCCCCATGGCTTCTTTGGTACTGACTGACAGCTCACATTTGACTTCTGAAAGTCAACATTTAGGTATATATTTAAATTTTGACTGTCAGAAGTGACAGCTGCTAAACACATGTATTTGCAGATCATATGGTTCGGCGTAGGGATACATAATTTGGTCTGGTAGCTTTTCAAAGCCGTCATCTACCAGCTGTGAGCTACCAGTCAGCACCAAAGAAGTAATGGGGCTACTGTAGATATTTTAATCAGCGTATTTACTAAAACATACACTTCTCCTATGATTTAACGATTTGAAAAAATTTACCTATACTTTATTATTATTATTATTATTATTATTATTTGGAATCGCCTCTGTGGTTTGTGGAGTTCCTGGCTTTAGATTCAGAGGTCCTGGGTTTGATCCCCGCGCTTCCAGGTTTTTCTGTGAAGTAGTGGGTCTGGAACGGGGTCAAACCCAGCCTCTTGAGGACCAGTGAGGAGCTACTTGAATAAAGAAGTTGCGGCTCCATTCTGGAAAACTCTGCTAGACACATGATACCTACCCTATATCCGTAAATGTTGGTCCTATCTTCGCCAACATGCGGCGTCCACTCGGTCAGTATAGTTTGATTGCGGACTGGCGCCATGGAGTATTTTGTCATTATTTGGTTGTATTTTATATTTAATAGATACTTAATGATATAATTAAAATAATTTTAAAGTTGGCTTAAGTATTTTTTAACAGATTCCACCCTCCTCAATCCATCTCACCACACACACAGACACACACACACACACCAAATAGGCTCTAGATACCGTCTCCCCTTACAGAACCCCCCACCTACTTGTGTCACAAACCACCACTGCGGAAAATGTTCGTCTCTAATGACAGGACCTCTTTGTTGGAATCAGTTAACGTGTATCAAATCCACTTCGGTGGCAGCGTGGTCTAAGGCACTAATCTCGCAGTATACTAGACTTCCGATGACGGGTATAGTGAGGTTCGAATCTTGGTCAAGTGTACTGAGGGTGTTTTTTTCCAAAATTGTTTTCCACGCTCTCTCCGCACAAATGTGGGTACATTTCACCTAGAATATAGCCTTCCACGTTCCCAAAAATCGTTAGTGTGCTTAGTACATAAGCGTATAACAAGGACGGGTAATAAAACACCGTGTTAAAAAAAATATCAATCTTCCTTGAGAGCTAGATGCAGCTGCCAACATCTTCCGCCTAACTAGCTTAAACCTAGCACAGACACACCATCCAGACCCCCTGCCGTTAATTCATAACTTTTATCGAAGAAACCCACATTTGACCAACGATAAGTGTTTCGGCCACGCCGGGAATTGAATCCCGGACCCTTAGCTTAGTAAACAGGCAGGCAACCGAATGAGTTAAGGCGTCGAACAGCCCTTACAAAGTTGTTACTATTTTTTTTCAATACAAAATTAATTATTGTGTTTTCCAGGGGTTTTTTTTAGAAGGGGTTCCCATATTTTCCAGACAATTTAGAGAATAGTATAGAGTAATAAAGTTTAATTCTCCATTAAATGTGCTCATATTAAGTCATGTGATTGGTGTTCGAAACAGGATGGTTTTACCTTGATTGGGAAATTTATGTAGTTGCTACGCAATCTAATATTTTTGATTAAAAAAAAAAAGGTGACCTGGCGGTCTAGGGGTAAGGTGTCGGACTTCTGTGTTGAGGGTCCGGGGTTCAATCCTCGGTCCCGGCATAGATTTATCTGATTACCAAACCCCTCTTTCACCTCTGACAAGACATCTTGTGAATGTGGGGAATGCCAGGCCTCCACCGTGGTTCGGATTCCACGTTAAACTGTAGGTCCTCCATTTCATCTCACAATCACCCTACCATTACACGTTAGCGTAAGTGCGTACAACCCGAACGGGTAGTAAGACGCGGTGCTAATAATAATAATTATTATTATTATTAAAAACAAAGGAGAGGGGAGTAAGACATAATGTGTTCGAATCAACGCTCCTGGTTTTTAAATTAGCTTATCCTTCCATGTAAAGGGAACATTATTTAAAGCTTCCGGTTTTGTTATTTTATTTTTATAAGATATATTTAACGTTCACTTTCTGAACCGACTGATTATATCAGCACAAGACTTCTTAAATCTAGAACAGACACAACATCCAACCCTTCGGACATTAATTTTTTTTTATTATTTAGCACCGCGTCTTACTACCCGTTCGGGTTATACGCTTTAAGTACTAATTACGCTAATGGATTTGGAATTGGGAAGGTTGAATTAGAGGAAGTGAACCCGCATTTGCGTGGCGGGAGAGTGGAAAACCATTTAGGAAAAACCACCCCCAGTTCACCCGACCGAGATTCTAACCTGGATCTCCCCGTCCTCAGCAGTCGAGCTCAACACGACTAGCGCGTTAGCCAACTACGCCACCGAGGCGGGTGACATTAATTAATCACCATGATAGCAGGAACCAACATTTCGCTACTATGCAGGGAATCAAACCCAGGCCCTCTGAGCGCAATAGGCAGAAATACACGCAAATGAATGAGCTAAGGTGTTGGAATGAGTTTGCAATCCAAATGCTCCAAATATCCCAGTTAGGTTTTAGTTGTTTTTTTACTAAATAGCCTGTTTTCACGGCCCGACAACAAAAAACTCACTGTTTACTCCCGGTTTTCCAAAGCGCGCGGCAACCCTGCATTATAAGTAAACATATTTTTTACTGAGCCTTGACCTCTCGCCCCTTCCCCTTTCCACCCCTATCAATTCACAATAATAGCGTATCTCTCATTAAAACCGAGTAAATCCCTCATTGTTTTTCCTCGGTCGTTGTTAAAAGCGCCACCATAACTTATTTACATGTTCACTTTACGACCCGCGAGCTAGGGCTACGTCCGCGTATCTCCTGCGCCCTTTAAAACGGGTTCAGTTGTTAATGGGTTGATGGGTAATTTTGGACTGCCGCCGTCATCACGGAGAAAGGGAGGGTAAATGGTAGGTGGTGACGTCTGTAAGGTCTAGACATAACTAGGCCTAACGAGCCAGGTAACTAGCAAGCCTCGCCAAACTACTCCCACCCACACGCAACAGGACTAACTCGGTTTACTTGTGACGTCATGACAGATAAGGTTTCTCATTTGAGTGAATTTTCGTTCTATTCGGCGATTTTTAAAGATATAACGTTGGAACAAGAATTATAAATTATGATATAATTCTAAAATTATTATTATTATTAGCACCGCGTCTTACTACCCGTTCGGGTTATACGCACTTACGCTAATGTGTAATGGTAGGGTGATTGTGAGATTAAATGAAGGACCTACAGTTTAACGTGGAATCCAAACCACGGTGGAGGCCTGGCATCCCACACATTCACAAGATGTCTTGTCAGAGGTGAAGGAAGGGTTTGGTAATCAGATAAATCTTTGCCGGGACCGAGGATTGAACCCCGGCCGCCAGCACAGAAGTCTGACGCCTTACCCCTAGACCGCCAGGTCACCTTTTTATAATTCTAAAAATATACCTATAGCGTCAGAAAATTATTTTTATCTTTAATTAGTTTTTTTTATAAACCATGTACAATTCATGCTATTTGGTTTTTCTACTCGAAAATGGCCTGTAGGAATCTTCTTGTCAAGATGTAGGTTAAAAAATTCCGTGGGAACAAATGTCTATTTAGAAGAGGAAAAGAAAGGGGTTATTTTAACCAGCAAGTCGATGTTTTCAAGGAGAAAATGTATAGTGTGTGTAAACCCGTCAGAGGAAGAGGGAAAGTGTTATCAGCAGATAAACAAGAGGTCTTACAGGGTGAACTGCTCACTTTCTTCCCTCTATTTTCTAATTTCATACATGGCGTCTAAACGTGATAGCTCTTAGAGTGCTTGGGTACGTTAAGTTAAGATGCAACCCGCTACGAGAAATAGCTTCGACCACTGAGACAGTGTGGCTTCTTTATCCGAGCGCATGGAGGACATCTTATAAAGTCAGTGTTGTAACAAAATGAGTATCATTAATAAACGGTGGTTTCCAGAGATAGGCTGATGAAGATGGGGGTGTGAAGTCTGAATTTTAACAAATTATTTCTTGAACAGCGGTTTCTTTAGACACGCTAATAAGCTGTAGAACAATACGATTTTTAGACAAACTGATACAATATTATTTACGTCCTTTTAACACGCATGTTATATTATATGTTATATTTGTTTCTTCCCTCAAACAAAGAACAACGGGGAAATGAGCTAATCAGATTCAAGAAGTATTGTTTTTTACAACTCATTGACTTGTGTTTACAAACTGACACGCCGTGCGATAGACTTTCTGCTGAGGCCACTAACTGGTGACGCTACATTCTCTCCCTTTCACAGCATGATAAACGTCAAAAACACAAAGATACATTACGGCAACTGTAATCCTCTCTGACGGACCAGCATACCTGACTTGGACTTTGCCTATTGCCATCCCTTCATTGGATGCATTCCTTTATGAAATTACAGATTGCCTGAAAATTAGTGACATATCATTTAAAAAACCATTTTCCCCAAGAAAGACATAAAAAGAATACCACGATTAAAAAAACACGCAAAATATGTAATTTTACGTAATATCTTCGAAAATATGTAGAATTCAGTAAAACATGTGAAATTAAAACTTAAAATAGAGTCCCAAACAACCTGATTCACCGAAATTTCGCCATTCACATTTTTATTTGGCAGGATTAAAATGTATAGTTACATAAAAATCCGGGCTCTAGAGTGATCACCTTTCAAGTCTGAATTTTAACAAAGTTTTTCTTACCTAGGCCTCCATATTTCAGGTTTTAGAAACGTGAAGATATATTAATAGGTTCAGATTTTAACTAGCTATCTTTTCTACACGCTACGGCATCTCCGGTTTGTCCAATGAATCATAAATCTTGAGGTATCTAATGCGAGGTGCTTCCTTTATCCATCAAGATCAAATGATACAGCGTGTAGAGATATATATACACGATCCAGTGGATAGTAATCATATCTTGTTCCACAAAGCTAGACACAAAAGTCGCAGTGTATGAGAAGTTAAGACAGTTTGATTTTTTATTTATTTTTTGCCTATGATATGTAACAATTTGCAAACAATTTGTGGCCTTATCTTTTTTAAAAGTACTTAATCCAAATAAATAATAATATATTCCCCTTTTTATGTGGTGTGAGTTGCGTGATCTTTACGAAGAATGAAACGGATGGAATATTCTAGCTCATGTTGTAGCTGACGGAGTACAATACGGATATAATTTATAATACTATCCACTAGGTTTACCAAAGGTTTTTGTATGATGTATTAGTAATAATATAATGTAGAGTTAATTTAAAATATTAACAATAGTTATACTTGATAACAAATTGACTGTCAATAGTTAATTAATCCAAGCATAATCTAAAAATATACACTTTTTATGTTCTAGATCCTTATTGTTTTTTAAATGTATGCTCATTTATATTTGTTATATTTTAAATATATTCAAAGTTACCCTTTTCTCAATGGCAATCATTGACTAGATCTTCCCAAGATCGATACAACGCAATATTTTGCCTTGATCAATTGATCTAAACTGTCCAAGGTTTATGAATCGAGCACCCCTGAGTCCACATTGGTCCAAACTGTCGGTGCTCAATAAAGCACAGTTTCAAACGTTAATATTAACTTCTCTAGCTGGTCTATGATGGTATATATGAAGCCAAAAAGGTGGGGGTACGGAGATAATAAAGTTGAAAGGAAAGGGGGGGAGGAGGGTGATGTTTCCCCAATAATTTCACCTTCATAGTGAGAGTTTCACTCAATCAAAGGGACTCCACACCAATATGATGTACTAAATGTTTCATCAAAAGCGTGGCGTGGGTTCTCGAGCTGAGGTGTTGGGAGGTAGGGAGGGGGAAGCCCAAGGCTACTCAAGCAATAGTTCCTGTGGAGGTAAACTAAGTTAGGACCGCGTTCAGTTGGTATAACTGTTCGTAATATATACACTCTCACCCACACACCCCTTCTCAATGCATTTATATATAGATACCCTCCCTGAGGCAGGATGAAGATAGGGAAAGAGTGATAGAGAAATACTAATGAAGAAAGACAGAATGATACACAAAGAAAGAGTGATATAGAGAAGCGTGATAAAGAGAGAGCGATAGAGAGATAACTAGTAATATAAAGATAAAAGTGATAAGGAGATAAATGTAATATAGAAACAGGAGTGATAAAGAGTGAGAGCGATAGAGAGAAAAATACTGATATGGATATAAAGAGTGATAAAGAGATAAATAGTTATAGAGAAAAAAGAGTGACAAAGAGAAAAATTGTAATAGAATACAGAGAGTAATAGAGAGAGAAAGAAAAGATAAAAGTAATATATAAAGAAAGAGTGATACACAGAGAAAGAGTGATAGATATAAAGCATAAAAGAGAAAGAAAGAGTGGTAAAAAGAAAAGAGGTTATTGAGAGAGTAATAGAGACAAAGTGTGTGTGTGAGGCAGAGAAAATGAAAGAGATAGTACAGAGTCCAAATGTAAATAAAGAAGAACAAACAAAAGCTTGGTTTTTGAAATAATTAAAAATTGTGAAAAGCGCGGACAAAGACGTAAGTTTTGTCTCTTCCGGTTTTCCGATTATGGGGAAGGTCGGGGCTAGAATTCCATCCAGGTGAACAGAAGTGATATTTTTTTCTTTGATTGCTTTCTCCTCTCCCTACAAGCATGCGGGTACACTTGGTTAGAATTAGACCTTCCTCATATCTACCTCAACAGTTACTAAAATGCTTACATTACGGATGTGTCGTAAGATGTAGTGGTCGGTAGTGGTCGAGGGAAATATATGTAACCACACGGCCTAAATTGGGAGGAAAGTTTGTGTAATATTGTGTGTTATGAGTTGCGAATGACAAAACGAGGGTTGCGGGTTGTTTTGCTTATTCTATATACAAATAAACTACAGTAGCCCCATGACTTATTTGGCGCTGACTGACAGCTTACGGCTTTGAAAAGTTACTAGACAAAATTATGTATCCCTACACTGAACCATATGATCTGCAAAAACATGTGTTTAGCAGCTGTCACTTCTGACAGTCAGCTGTGAGCTGTCAGTCAGCATCAAAGAAGTCATGAGGCTACTGTAGTACGGATAAAAGATAGGGGAACCAGCCATCCCGGCTGACTAATCAACACCGAAGTATAGGGGTCATTTTGACCGATTCGGGACTATGCGGATAGGACGCCGGTTCATTATTACTTATCTTGTGGGCTGCCACTCAATACCACGGTTCCAGTGTTGGGGACCCTGTATAGATCACCTATATTCCATTCACCGTAGGAATTGACTTCTGAAAGGCCTTTTTCCCTACCATAAATCTACTATATAGTGGGATATTGGTAGGAAAAAAGACCTTTCAGAGAGTAATTCCCATCGTGAATGGAATATAGTAGTCATACAGGCCATTGGGAATTCTTAGCAACACCTCGTTTTGCCACAAGCTTCCGAGTATTCTATAAGTTATTTCATTCTAATATCTCTACCAACATCACATTAGTAATAGACATAGTAATACTAATAAACCGATTTAAAACCAAAGCTTAGCCTCTAACACGAACCCACACAAATATACCTCATCTCCCCCCCCCCCCCCCCCCCCCCCC
>CABFVX010001807.1:67034-90067 GCA_902151425.1 Timema shepardi | reverse complement strand
CCCCCCCCCCTCACCCTATCCTCGACCATAGCAATTCCTGGCAGATTCTAAGGCCCACGTTATTGGTAGTAGAATGGGGTAGTGACATATACAATAGCCGAGTACAGTAATATAAAACATAAAAATCACCGTGGGCATCATACAATTAGCTCAACACATTAGGAGCCCCGCTCTGGAGGATGTATTCCTTGATGGACCTTTTAGAAAATACAAACATATTGCTTTGGGGTCAACAATGATAACATTTTACTGTATTATTTAATTTTGTTTAAATGGTATATATACACGGTAATCTAACCCGGGACCTTAAGCCGTGTATGCCAATGCTTTCACCACTGAGCTATCCAAGAGTCGTCCCATTTTCAGGGTCATTCTTCACTCATTCGGGGGTAAACGAATGGTACATGACTATAATCAACTTTCTTTCTTATTTCTCGCGTTACAGATCGTAGACTCACCTACAGTAGATCCTCCACTATACATTCAACGCTCCAATCTTCTGAACAATTGTTACAGTATTACAACAAGGGTCTTGGGGTCGAGAATGGAAAGAGGGGCGTCTCGATCTTACTACCATTTGTAAACCCTTCTTTGTGTCACCCGCCGCAACGCCCGGAGATTAATGACGCGAAGGAAGGTGAAAGTTTCTTTACCTCCTCTTGTAACAAGGAAATAATATCCCACCCTCTCCTTCCAACCCAGGGACTTTGAGCGATGGAAGACCCCGCCCCTCACCCCCTTGCCTTACCCGCTTAACAACATGATAGATGTTGTGGTGAAGCTCGACTGCTGAGAACGGGGAGATCGAGGTTCGAATCTCGGTCGGGTGAACTGGGGTTGGTTTTTCCTAAATGGTTTTCCACTCTCCATCCACGTAAATGCGGGTTCACTTCCTCTAATTCAACCTTCCCAAGTCCTAATCAATTAGAGTAATTAGTACTTAAAGCGTATAACCCGAACGGGTAGTAAGACGCGGTGCTAAATATATATATATATATATAACATGATAGAATAGTTCAAGACCCTGCCTCGGTGGCTGTATGAACTAAGGCGTCCCTCGCATAATATACTGAACTTCCGATGGCGGGGAGAGATCATGGATTCGAATCCCAGTAGAGTGTACTGAGGGTTGGTTTTCAACTCTCCATCCATGCAAATACGAGTACATCTCCTCTAAATTCAACCTTTCTCATTCTTAACACATTAAAGTAATTAATACATATGCGTATAACTTGAACAGGTAATAAGACGCGGCGCTAAAAAAAACCTCTTTATCCACGCAAATGCAGGTACATTTCATTTAACACTCTCCCTCATCCTTAACCCATTAGCATAATTAGTTTATATGCGTACTAACCGAACGGGTAGTAGGACAAAGTGCCAGAAAAACAGAGTCATCCTTCCTCCCCCCCCCCCTCTTCCTTCTGTGGGCCTAGGTTGTCAGGATGGGTTGCGGCCGAGGATGGGGGGAAGTGACCGGGATCTGATTGTGTGGGTTCGTAATTGACGTCCGGCTGGGGTTTTTACTGGTTTTTTTTTTGTTTTTTTATTGTACTACTTTGTTCTATTACAAAACGTGAAGTTGATAAGAAACAATTCCGGGGTTCAATCCTCGGTCCCCGCAAAGATTTATCTGATTACCAAACCCTTCCTTCAACTCTGACAAGACATCTTGTGAATGTGAGGAATGCCGGGGCTCCCCCGTGGTTCGGATTCCACGTTAAACTGTAGGTCCTCCATTTCATCTCACAATCACCCTACCATTACACATTAGCGTAAGTGCGTATAACCCGAACGGATAGTAAGACGCGGTGCTAATAATAATAATAATAATGATAAGAAACATTAGTGGATATGGAAAAACTTAATATATTTACTTAGAAGCTCGCGACAGAACGAGGTATGCAAGGAATGCTTAACCAAGGGCTTGATTGACCTTTAGGTGATCCTACACGGTTTATGAACCCTGGTATTCTGGGCTCGATGGTAGCCCTCCAATACTTGTACTGATGATCCGGCGTCCTAACCCACGTAGCCCCAAAAACGGGCATAGTGAACCCCTATAATCGATCGTGACTAGTCAGCCCTGTTAGCTTGGATTCACTTACTATTTACTTATACTGGCTTCTAGCCTAATTTACTGTGAGGAATGCTGGCACCCCGTTTATGTATTTCCAATCCAGGACAAAACAAATGTTAAATAAACACACTCCTCAATTTAGGCGGTTTTTGTTACAACTTTATATTATTTACGCTCTCCACAGCGATTATAAACTACAGTAGCTCCATATCTTCTTTGGTGTTGACTGACAGCTCACAGCTGACTTCTGACAGTCAACATTTAGGTATATACCTACATTTTGACCGTCAGAAGTGACAGCTGCTAAACACACGTTTTTGCAGATCATATGGTTCGGAGTAGTGATACATAATTTGGTCTGGTAACTTTTCAGAGATGTCAGCTGTTATCTGTGAGCTGTCAGCTGTTATCTGTGAGCTGTCAGTCAGCACCAAAGAAGCCATGGAGGTACTGTATAAAACTATAAATAGCATAGCATCCAATGTTTTAAAAAGTTTAAAGATAAATCATCCCTTAACTCCGCTACCGAGAAAGTTTCTTGTTTTATTTTGGGAAACCGACAGGAGAAAGCGACCAGGAATAACCAGCGTGTGGGTTCATTGACTTTAACGGGATGTGTATAGTACCAAGAGAAAATAACAGCACAGTCTTCTTATATGGTAACATTCATCTAGCCCTTGTCACCGGCCGCCCAGTTTATCGCGATAGTGACGCCTTTGACCATGTGGCCACCGAAATGGGTGTATTAAGCCTTTTAACCAAGCCAATATGATATGGACAAGGGAGGGACGTATGCGCGTAAGAGAGAAGGAGGAAACCGTTCAGGGAAATTAATCCTCGGTACACTTGGTCAGGATTTAAGCCCCGACCTTCAAGTCACCGGTGAATCAGACCAGAATGATCTTGACGTTTAATCCGTGCACTCTACCCGATGCACCTACATTTCCCTCGGTCGGGGATATAACTACGGGCTCTCCGAGTCAGCAAACCGTTCGTCCAAAGCCTGGAGGTTATCTATGACTGCCCCGCCAGACTCGGACAAGGCACGGACTGTAATTCAGTTGTCGGCAAACAGCATCTATTTGTCTATATCGGACCATACATCACGGTAAATGAGTGACGAGGATAAATACCTGCTGAATTAGTTCCGTCATTGCTCGAGGCACCGCGCTCGTATTCACCCTCGACGTCAACTCTCCCCCTCCACCCCTCCAGAGCGCTAAGTCAGTAATGGTGGTTTAATTCCCGAGTCTCGGAAAAGGCTGCCCTGATAAATTGCTTTTCGGAGCAGTTCTGGAAGCTAATACAAATTGATCCTCCCCTTCCCCCTTCATCTCCTCTCCCCCCCCCCACTCTTTGACTCTAACTGTGGGGAGGTAAGGGGTAGGGGCGGCAGCGACTGTACAATTGACAATAATTGCTTTCAGCAAAACTGATTATCAGCTGTTCACGATTCAGAAGTAAAACCGTTTATGTTCCTTATATCGTCGTCTATAAAATCGCCTCAGGAAGGCCAGCCAGGTTCGTGGGATTGACTCTGAACTAAAGGTCGATGTTGAAGCCCCGATCGGGCACATTAGAGCGTGGTTATTTGTACACAGTTCTCTATCGCCCTACACCTGTGAGACACCCTTGCTAAACGTCACTTTCATCTAGTCTCACCGGTAAAGCGGTCAGTGCAAGGTGTATCGAGGTGTATTTATCTTACTAAAATGGCTTTTCACTCCTCTTTCACGCAAAATTCGGGTACATTTTCAATTAATACTACCTTCTGTATCTTTAATGTAGATGACCCGAATGGGTAGTAAGACTGAGTGTAAAAAAAAGTTTTCAATTATTTCTTCTGGGTGGTAAAGAAGTTTTCTTTATAAAATTCACCCTTTACTTTTAAAATAATCTTTATTATATGGTAAAATGATATCAATGTTGATTGAAAAAAAGAAGTTTGTATTCGCTAAACTGTTCTTCCTATGAAAATCGGACTATACGGTAGGAATGAAGAGAGTATACACGTTAGGGTAGTTCACGTCTGTCTGTCTACCTCTGTGGTCTTGGGGACCCGATGTTTGTGGGTGCAAACCCAGCTGAGATCGACGAATTTTTCTTGAGCGATAAAAATCCGTAGCACAACTTCCTACGGAAAAGAAGTAAAACCTTCAGTCCCATGTTGATTGTGGTATGTACAAAGAACCTTGAATGTGAAAATATATTTCCCGGAAAAATTGGTAGGCCCTTTTTCACGCTTGCTCAAACTTGATTCAAGAAAGGAGTAATACAATTTCCTTTTCCATCAAACTGGCTAAGTGTTAAGTCATGTAACTTATGTTTAAAACAGGATTATTTAAGATTGATGAGAAAATACTTCTTAGGTCGTTTCACAACCCTTGTTTAAGGGGTAAAAACGCATGTTTAAGCCAGCGTGCTTAGTTCTTCGGTTCATTTTTCATCTACCAATAGACCTAACTATAGTTAAATAATCTAATAGCAAAAGCTATCATTTATGCTTTTAGTGAGGATTACTCCATCTAGGTATCATTTTCTGAAAATTAAAACTGACACCTGGACACGGGAATCGAACCCGGGACTTTTGGCTTAGTACGCGAATGCTCTTACCACTGAGCTATCTAGGATTCGTCCCGTGCCCAGGGCCATTCTTCACTCATATTTTAAGGCAGAGTCTATGATGGACGTGCGGAAATCGTCGGCTACAAATGTGTGATTTCATTAAGATCACGAGCTATCAGAAAACATGGCCACCTTCGACTCATTAGTTAAATGTTCAAAATTAACAAATATTCCAAAATTGTTACTAGATTTTTTCAAAATTACCTGTATTCCCGGTTCTTCAAATGCGTGGCATTGGCAGCCCCGAACCAGTCAAGGTAAGTTGACTACCTTTCAGGGTAAACGAAGTGCATCTTCCAAAGTTTTTAATCTTGCATTAAATACTAAACCGCTTCTTTTTCAACCACGATCTAGTGGCCACATGGACAAAGGCGTCAGTATCTTCTTGTCTGGCTATATTTATTTATTTTAAAGCACCGTATCTTACTTACTACCCGTCCGGATTATACAAATGTACTAATTACCATAATGGTTTTAGGGATGAGGAAAGTTATGTTAATATGAGGTGTGCCCGCACTGGCGTGGAGGGAGAGTGGAAAACCATTTAGGATTAACCCCCCTCAGTACACCCGACTGAGATTCGAACCTTAATCTCCCCGTTATTGACAGTCTAGTCTACTGCAAGAGTAGCGCGTTAGACCACGGGGTCACCAAAGTGGGTGTCTGGCTATCCGATGAGAGGATAGGTCAGGCTACAAATCTCAGCCGGGTGAACATTTATTTATTGTTTTCCACCCTTCATCCAAGTAAAAGCTGGTGAAAACCTCCTCTAAAACTCCACCTTCCTCATCCCTACTCCGTTAGTGCATACGGATAGTCCGGATGGGTGGTAAGACGCAGAGTAAAGGGGCTTGAGGGTGTGGGAGGAAAACTTCAACCGACAGACCATCACCGGACACGCAGATTTGTTTTCCATGATCCGAACTTACAAGCGAGTGTTTGTGAAAGAAGAGGGTTTTTTTTTTGTGAAAAGNAAGGATCCCTTCTTTAAAGCCGGATTCAACCCCCCCTTCCTTCCCCCCCCCCCCACCCTCCATCTCTTCGAGAACCGACGCCATTGTAGGGGTTAAGACGCGCGTCGATGTAGAGGATGAGCCAGGTGAATACATAGCACTCGCATTATCGGATAAACGGTTAGTACCTCTTTTCAGCACGTGACACAGGCGAGCGCCTGTAGAACTTTTATGAAGACACTGAAGAAAGAACGATAAAGTTATTTTTTATTGACTAGCGTCCACACTTTTCTACCGATTCTTTGAATGCCTCTTGGTGGAGGTGGGAGAGAGGGGGGAGGGTTTGGAGGTAGGGTGCACTGGGTGCAGGACCGGGTTTGAAGGAAGGCGACAGAGGCTAACGTCCCATAGCCTCCACAATAAACTACCCCACAAACGGTTGCAATAGTAATACTATTTCTCTTTTGGATATATATACAGCCAAAAGAGAAATAGTACTACTACTGCAACTATATATATATATATATATATATATACACACACACACACACACACAAACAAAGCCAAAAGAGAAAGAGTATTACTATTGCAACAGTTTGTGGGGTACCTTATCGTGTGTGTGTATATATATATACATATATGTGTGTGTGTGATATATATGACCTACTTGTTAAGGTAATACGCAAATATGATAATTACTCTAATGGGGTAGGGATGAGGAAGGAAGGCATTTTAGAGGCGATCTACCAGCATTTGCGTGGACGTAGAATGGGAAGCCATTTAGGAAAAAAACCACCTTCAGTAGACCTTACTGGGATTCGAACCCCGATCTCCCGTCACCAGCAGACCAGTCTAGCACGAGAGTGACACCTCAGACCATACGGCCACTGAAGCGGATTTTTTGTTCTATAGATTGCATTCGTAATAAGATATTATAAATAGTTATAACTTACTATAACTTAGCTTATTGATTTTTAAAATTTACTTTTGACAAAATATTACTTACGACTGACGCGTGGGCCATACAGATATTTTCGAGTGTGATTTTCTAAACATAAACAACACCCCTATATCACAATGAATCTAGTAGCTACACATGAAATTATAAATCCAATTTATTGTAATGACCACGGACCGGATTTTAATGACGTCTCTTTTTTCCGTGTATCACAGACAATGATCATAATGTACAGTGCATAATTTCTGTTCATGACATCCTGGTTGTGGACACGTTTTTTATATGTCATTTTTATCTCTTTTTTTTCATTTTGTATTTTAATGGTAATATTTTATTTTTTTACGACATTTTAGGGTAATTTATTTAGGCATTAAATACTATCGATATTTTATAAATGATTAAATACAATAGCTTTTCTTCATTAGAAGATAATGTAGACAGTGAACTTTGTATCCTGTTTGCTTGTCTGTTTGTAAATATATATTCCTGGTGAGACTGCAACTAGGCTGGAGAGGGTTGCGTTGGGAGGGCGTAGCTATTACCTCTGAAAGAGATATTTGTTAATAACTTCTATATTTATCAGAATTCCAGAATTAAGTTGTTACAGGCTTGTTATTGAATAGATATTTTCTAGTTTCCATATTGTAAAGTGCGTGAATGATTTAGTCGTGGACTACAATCATTACGAGAGTTTACTAACATTTTTAGGTCTTTTGTGTGTGTGTTAATTTGAGTTTATATTTAAGAATTTTTAGGTCAACAAAAGTAAGGCCCTAGTGATAATAATATCAATTTTGTTTGAATAATATATTTAACATTGGGCTTTTTAACCATCAATTTTGTAAAGAAAATATTAAAATGTTGAAATGTTAAAAATTTAAATATTTGTTGAGGTGACCTGATGGTCTAGGGGTAAGGTGTCGGAATTCTGTGCTGGAGGTCCGGGGTTCAATCCTCGGTCCCGACACAGATCTATCTGATTACCAAACCCTTCCTTCACCTCTGACAAGACGTGTATTAATCACAACTTGTGAATGTGTGGAATGCCAGGCCTACACCGTGGTTCGGATCACACGTTAAACTGTAGGTCCTCCATTTCATCTCACAATCATCCTGCCGTTACACATTAGCGTAAGTGCGTATAACCCGAACGGGTAGTAAGACGCGTTGATAATAACAACAATAATAATAAATATTTGTTTAATGCTGGTGTCTCGAATTTTATATAGCCCCGACACCCCCACACGTCAAAATCCAGCCTTGATTGGTTGGTTTTCTTCTGAATGACGCAGTTGCCTACCCGCCAGGTGAAGGGCGAATCAAGAGACCTTCTTCCCCTCTGGCTCTAACCCTGACCTACACACGCGCACGCCATACCCCACCTCTTAACAACCGTACGCGATATTCACATTCTTAAGGATCAAGAAGTTAGAATTATATTGAAAATATATTCCCGTTTGGTTGTGGTAGGTAAAAAGGCCTTTCAGCTATCCAATTCTAAAAAAAAAAACTAGCTAACCATCCGTCCGCCAAATTGAAACTTATTTGTAGGCTAAGCAACCACGAGTGTAGGTGAAGGGAAACTTCTGAAAATCTAATCTGTCATAAAAACCATTCCTCGTGACAGAACAAGGCTCTTTAACACAAAGCTAGCTCACTGCCAATCTCTCAGCTCCCATTCTTTCGTTATAATCATATAATAATATAATATAATATGACAGGGGGGGTGGGAATTTGAGCAATGGAGGGATTTAATTAGGTCGGTCTCCCGTGGAACAATATCTGGAATCTTCAAGATTTACATTTGAATAGTCATTGTTCGCTGATATTGAGAGGAGAGAAGCCCTTTCCTGTCGGACAAAGGTGAGCTTCGTGATTGTGTCAACAGATAGAGAAAGACGGACGGACGGGGGGAGCAGAGAAGGGAGGATACTGTGGGCGTGACACAGACGAGGATATAGGGGGGTTTTGGCACGGAGGACCTACTGAGAGACTTTGTTTAACTGCCAGAACTCTGCTATATGGGGAGAGAGATTAAGATACATAGTGAGAGAGGACGATAAATAATGAGAGAAGAAGATACATTGTGAGAGAGGACGATAAATAATGAGAGAAGAAGATACATAGTGATAGAGGGCAATAAATAATGAGAGAAGAAGATACATAGTGATAGAGGGCAATAAATAATGAGAGAAGAAGATACATAGTGATAGAGGGCAATAAATAATGAGAGAAGAAGATACATAGTGAGAGAGGATGAAGACGGATATAAAAATGAAAGACAAACAAAGGCAGGACAGATGCATGCATGCCTTTGGTGTCTCTTTAAAAATAAAATTTAGCTAAACCAAATGGCTAATTTTGTATGTAACCGCAATTGGATCAAGGGCTTTAAAAGCGTAGGCAGAGAGGTCATTTCAATTTGTAACCATGGGCGAGAAGTTAGGGGTTAGATTCTTGGTCGCGTGTACTAAAATATTTTTTAATCATTTGCCCTCCACCCTTTACGCAAATTCGGGTACATCCCCTCTAAACTATACCTTTCTAATCCCTATATCATTATTATTATAATGTAGAAAGGTCGCACGGGTAGTAAGGCGGAGGAAAACGTTTCCCAGAAATCAAAAATATAGGGATGTACTTGTTTGAAAGGGTGGACCATGAAGTAAGGTAGGGATTACAATAATCATATCTAGATATTTATTATTATTATTAATATTATTATTATTAGCACCGCGTCTTAATACTAGTTCGGGTTATACGCACTTACGCTAATGTGTAATGGTAGGGTGATTGTGAGAAGATGAAATGGAGGACCTACAGTTTAACGTGGAATCCGAACCACGGTGGAGGCCTGGCATTCCCCACATTCACAAGATGTCTTGTGATGTCTTGTCAGAGGTGAAGGAAGGGTTTGGTAATCAGATAAATCTGTGCCGGGACTGAGGATTGAACCCCGGCCGCCAGCACAGCAGTCTGACATCTTACCCCTAGACCGCCAGGTCACCTAATTAATATTATGAACAGATTGTTCATCTCTCTTTTACATTGAAATGACTTACAGGGTACATTACATCTGTTAATATCTTCTATTGTAATCATATCTCCACAAATACTTGAGATTTAAAATAACTCATCACTACCAAGTTGTAGGCCTTTATATTATTATTACTATTTGTTATGTCTTACGACAGATCCAACCCTTTTATCAGTGAACTTAGACCGCCAATGTGCCCTGTCTTCTGCCTTCTCCTTCAGCTCTCCTTCAAATCATCTAGTATTTGAATCCTCCTTCTTCCTAAGCTCCTCTTTCCCTCAACCTTTCCTTCTATGTCGTCATACAGAAGACAGTTCCTCCTAAGGATATGTTCGATCCAGTTTGCTTTGTACCGAAGAAGCACTTTCAAAATGGTTCTCTTCTCACCCAATCCTCTTAGGACTTCTTCATTTGTCACCCTTTCTGTTCACCTGATCTTCTCAAGTCTTCTCCAGCACCATATTTTAAAGCTCTCCAAGTATTTCTTTTCCGTCTTCCTGAGAGTCCAAGTTTCTGCTCCAAATTTAAAATTTCATCAGTTTATTCCTCAGTTCCAAACTCGACTTGTTGGTCAGCAGTAACCTCTTCTTTTTGAATGCTTCCTTGGCCGTAGGCCTATTAATATAAAAAACTTGTTTTTTAAATATATATTTATTACAAAACCAATTAATATCCGGTTAGTATCTATTTTTTAAATGGCGATCTGGGCAATGTGAGATTTTGGTGTTATACTATTTGGTGGACAGAGATGTTCCTTTTTTTTTCTCAAGATGTTTCTGTAACAGTGTATATAGTAATGTATGGTCTTTGGTGGTAGGTGAAGCTATTTTTTTCCATTATGTTTCTGCAATAACGCCTTTATATTTTGTTTCACATACGGTATATTACGAGTTTTAATTGGATATCAACCCGCTTCGGTGGCTGCGTGGTTTAACGCGCTACTCTCGCAGTAGACTAGACTAAGGATGACTGGGAGATCAAGGTTCAAATCTCGGTAGAGTTTTCCAAGGGTGTTTTAAAAAAAAATCACTTTCCCTCCACGCAAATGTGGACACACTCCCTAAAAATATAGCCTTACTAATCCCTAAAACCATTAGTGTTATTATTATTATTATTATTATTATTATTATTATTAGCACCGCATCTTACTACCCGTTCGGGTTATAGGCACTTACGCTAATGTGTAATGGTAGGGTGATTGTGAGATGAAATGGAGGACCTACAGTTTAACGTGGAATCCGAACCACGGTGGAGGCCTGGCATTCCCCACATTCACAAGATGTCTTGTCAGAGGTGAAGGAAGGGTTTGGTAATCAGATAAATCTGTGCCGGGACCGAGGATTGAACCCCGGCCGCCAGCATAGAAGTCTGACACCTTACCCCTAGACCGCCAGGTCACCTGTATTTAGTACATCATCGTATAGCCCGAAGGGGTAGTAACACGCGGTGCTAAAACTAAAATGTAAATATCTCCATTTATTTTTAGCTAAATTTGTTTGAAAGGGGATGTTATCAAGTATAATCTATAAAGCTTGATGAGACTTTTTATAAAACTAAATTCGAAAAAAAAAAAAAAGTAATTCGTAGCTACAGGATTACCGTAAAGAATTTTCAACTCAAATCAAAATGTAATTGTCTGGCTGTAATGAGGTTAACTGACGAAGCAATAAAGAATAGAAAACACTAGACTAGTAGCACTTTGCGGCGAGCTGAATGTTTCTGTTCATGACGTGTAATAATTTATTTTTTAGACATAACGTGACGTCATGATAGACAATTTAATTTTAAAAACCTGTATTTAATACATTTTTATAATGAGAGGTCTTTTATTCGAGTCACACACGTTTAGAATGACATGTTATAAACTCATTTAACCCTTCTCTCCCCCCCCCCCAACCTTTTTACTAATAGACAATTCAATTAAACCTGAATGTTTGTTTCCAAAATGCGCAAAGTCGGCCTATTAGTGCGGAGGATCTTCTGGATACAGTTGAACAAAAGGGTATTGATAAACGCTCCAAACAACACTGGTGGTCACGAGTACAAAGGCATCGGTCTCGTATATTCCTTGTTTTCCAGTGACGACCAGGTCGGAATTTGAATCCCAGATAGGTGTACTAAGGTAAGTTTTTCTCCCCAGCTCAACGGTTTGTCATTCTCCCTCCATGTGAATGCGGATACATTTCCACTAAATGCTACATATTTTGTCCCTATTCAATTAGTTTAAATATGTGGGTTATCTGACGGTACTAAGGTGAGAAGCACGGGGAAAAATAAATATTATACATTTTTATTATTATTTAGCACCGCGTCTTACTACCCGTTCGGGTTATACGCTTTAAGTACTAATTACGCTAATGGATGAGGAATTGGGAGGGTTGAATTAGAGGAAGTGAACCCGCATTTGCGTGGAGGGAGAGTGGAAAATCATTTAGGAAAAAACTCCCCCAGTTGATCCGACCTGAGATTCGAACCTCAATCTCCCCGTCCTCAGCAGTCGAGCTTAACACGACTAGCGCGTTAGCCAACTACGCCACCGAGGCGGGTGATCAGCTATTGAAGCAGGACAGTATTCTCATAATTTTTTGCTTACCATTTCCTTATTTACTGTTGGCTCTACCGTTTTAACCTTATCAACCAGAACCAAGTAGGCTGTTCTGTCTTTACATTATTATGATAGGTAATATTAAGTTTATACATTCCATAGGCATTCTCTCTCTTCCCATATGCCTCAATAAATCCCAAAATAAAGTCTTTCGACCAGGAAGATATTAAACACACACAGGCACAAGCAAGAATGCACAATTTAAATAAATGTATTCAAGCAATTAAAATGTAATATAGTACTTCCCTTCTCACTGAAAAATGGAATTAATAAACCTAAGAGACGCACACACAATGATGTTTGTTCCATAACACTCGGCATCAGACTGATGTACTGATCGTTTGGACTGGCCTCACACCCGCTCTTTCCACACATGGTCAGTTAACCTTACTTGTATGCACACGGCAGCTTGGACTGATCAGTTGGCCTTACTTGTATACACACGTCAGTTTGGACTGATCAGTTGGCCTTACTTGTATACACACGGCAGCTTGGACTGATCAGTTGGCCTTACTTGTATACACACGGCAGCTTGGACTGATCAATCCAAACTGACCTTGTGTGGGACCCTTTACATGCATAAAACATTTCATTTCTTATGTTTTGTGTTGTCGTACCCCGCCCACCCCCTCCCCACCGTATCCCCTACATGTTCCACGCCTTAGTACCCGTCCGGACCACCCCAATCACACTAATTATATAGATGAGAAAGGGGGTTTAAATCCCGGTCAGGTGTACTGAGGGCTGTTTTTCCTCAATAGTTTTTCACTATCCCTTCACAATTTCCTACAAATCCAACCTTATTCGTCTCTAGCTCATTAGCGTAATTAGTAATGATAAATATGCACGTATAACCTGAGAAGCTAGTAAGACGTGGCGATAAAAAGTAATTATCAGTATATCAAGCTGGGATTTGAACCCCAACCTCTTAATCCCCATAATTGCATGACCTAAAGTTTGTTCACATTCAATTGAAATGTTATTGCGTTGGACGCAAAACTTCAATAAAACATGTTAAGGTTATTTATTTAACAATTAAATTATCTTACCGATATCGATGTTTTGTTTAAAACAATTGATTTTTTTTTCTTTTTAGTTTCCTAGAAGGAGCATTTGTTTTATAGCAAACATATATAAGTTATTAAATACTCCAATTCAAAATTGGTGAATATAACCTTAATTTAATATCAAGTTGACTCATGATCCTTAAGTTTGATTCCCTCCAGTGTAAATAATATCCCTGGTATTTTTTTTAACTACACATATCCTACGATATACACGTATGACAGGTACATGTTTTTATGTATTGATTTTGAATCAAAATAGTATTCGGTTCTGATAATTTATGAACCCGTAATTTTAATATAAATCCCAAAACTATTCGTATGGAGAGATTTATATACCTGATTGATTTTTGTAACTCAATTCTACAACAATAAAATTATGTTCTAATATAATCTACATAGGTTTCCTATTAGTTTTAATGACCTAATTTTAAATCGAAATTGAATTACAAAATCACAATAATTACATTTTAATTCTCCAATAAAACATAAGTATATTTAGTACAATAAACTCGTTAAACAAATATGTATTTATTTATTATTTAGCACCGCG
Organism: Timema shepardi; assembly: GCA_902151425.1. Taxonomy (NCBI): domain Eukaryota; kingdom Metazoa; phylum Arthropoda; class Insecta; order Phasmatodea; family Timematidae; genus Timema; species Timema shepardi. Next base: position 76,192 of record CABFVX010001807.1, on the reverse strand, counting down.
TCTTACTACCCGTTCAGGTTATGCGCTTTAAGTACCAATTACGCTAATGGATTTAGGAATTTGAAAGGTGGAATTATAGGAAGTGAACCCGCATTTGTGCGGAGGGAGAGTGGAAAACATTTAGGGAATGCGTTTAATGGAACTCTTTTAATAATGATGTTTGACCAAATTTGTTTATTACCTCAGGCATATTACTTTATTTAAAATATTTATGAAAATGTGTGTTATTATTAGTCAATTTGATCCATTCAGAAATTGTAGTCTACTCTTTTATATAAAGTTGAATATAGTACAAAATTTACAAACATAGTATAGTATAAACAATATTTAACGAGGTTTTAAGTTAAACCATAGAGAAATGTATATGTTATCCCTTTCTCTATGGTTAAACTATACAAGCCTAGTCCTTCTTTTCTTTCTCTATGGTTAAACTATACAAGCCTAGTCCTTCTTTCCTTTCTCTATGGTTAAACTATACAAGCCTAGTCCTTCTTTTCTTTCTCTATGGTTAAACTATACAAGCCTAGTCCTTCTTTTCTTTCTCTATGGTTAAGCTGTACAAGCCTTAGTCCTTCTTTTCTTTCTCTATGGTTAAACTATACAAGCCTAGTCCTTCTTTTCTTTCTCTATGGTTAAACTATACAAGCCTAGTACTTCTTTTATAGGTTTATATAAAAAAAAAGTTTGACAGCCTGTTATTGGGTCACAGTTACCTAATAATAAACAATACTATGATTCGACAAACTAAGCGGGTTAACGAGAGATGGCAGCACATGTCAACAATTGGATCAGTTGTTTAAGTTTGTGATATAGATATAAATTTTAATAGGTTATGTTTTTAAAATGTCATTTTCCTGTTCCCTATAGTTAAACAAAGGGTTGCGTGTTTTTTTTAAGTTTCTAGTATTCTAGAGTTAACTCTGATTTGAACATCTTAACCTTGTACCTTAGTACCGGTAATTTATATTCTGTGTGAAAGCCTGTATTTCATCACTGTCCTAGTTATCCAGAGACAACAGAATCATGCTAGAGATAGTGACATTTCTTCTTAATTTAAATTATTAATATTTATGATAAAATGTTATACTATAGGCCTTTCTCTTTCATTCTTTCGCTAACTCACTCACACACACACATACACTCTCTTTCTTTAAATGTGCGCAAATGTATATATATGTTTATGTATATGCAGGTAATAGAAAGCCTATATATAGTCCAATTGTACCTAATATAATGTTTAGAGAGGTGTATAGCCTGAACGTGTGGTATGCTGCAATGCTAAAAAAATGTATATTATATAGGCCCTATAGCCTACATATGGACTATATAATATATAAATATAGCCTATTTAAGGACTATTTATATTATGTAGCTCTTAGCTTTCTATTATCTGCATCATTGTCTTGGCAGTATTGTCATAGCTTTACTAGGCCTATGTTATTTTGAACTTTTTAGGGCCATTAACCAAAAAAAGGTAGCCTATTTAGGCCTAATGTTGGTATGTTTATTATACTTTTATAGTAGGGGCTTATATTTAGATCAAAATAAATTTTAGATATTAGAAAATGTCAAAATTTATGTACCAAGATTTTTGGAGGTTAATTTTGGCTGGTTTGTGCGATCCAGACGCCTATAGCTACAGTAGCCCCATGACTTCTTTGGTGCTGATTGACAGCTAGAAGCTGACTTATGACTGTCAACATGTAGGTATATACCTAAATCTTTACTGTCAGAAGTGACAGCTGCTAATTCACATATGTTTGCAGATCATTTGGTTCGGCGTAGGAATACATAATTTGGTCTGGTAACTTTTCAAAGCTTTCAGTCAGCACCAAATAAGCCATGTGGCTACTGTATGTAGGCTATATAAGAAAAATGAAAATGAGTAATTCTCTATTAAGGGAAATGGTACCTTTAAAATTATATGTTCTAAGAATTAAATACCGGTATGTTGGCTATTATTAAATTGAGCGAGGGAAATAAAAGAAAAATTGGACGCTTACTAGTGAAATATGGTATAAACTTGTTAAGAAATGTATGTAACGTATATAAAAAAAATTTCTAATTTGTAAATTATATATATTTTTAATTAAATAATATTTAAAATTTTATTTTCGTTTTATATAGTCCATGTACATATTATGAATCTGTGCTGTAGGAATTATTTTCAGACTATTTCTAATCGAAACAAAATTTCTAATAAAGCTAAAATACGTACGATAACCCCCTTTTGCGTCAAAAATTAACCAAAATACTTGTGTTTCTTTGAGGTAAAAATGTTATATAATAGATGTGAAGCTCCATTGTTGTGATACCATTATAGTGTGAGTAGGGACAGTTCTTAGGTGGCGTGCATAGTCTGCCTACCAACCCCTTTTAAAAAAAACTGTGATACTAGCCTTGTAATGGTGTCAGCCTGCGATGCGTGAAACAGCTGACTAACGGCAGGCGGCCTACTAGACTAGGGTGTGGTTGGCCACAAATTGTTACAGAACGACACGATTCTTTTTTTAAATTTCATTCGCGGTCGAATTTGGAGAATTCATTCATTTCGGTTGTGTGACGACATAGCGGGTCACTAGACTTTTCATTTTGTCTAAATATCACACGTATGAAAAAAAAAAAAGCTTAGAAGGGGTGTAAAAACCCAGTCCATGTTGAAACGAAGCGTAAAACCTTTATAAGATAAGTTATTGAACGTTGATAGCCCTCCCAAATTTTATTGTTGATAAACTATATTTCTAGTTTAAAAATAACGGAAAACTATCATTAAAATGCTATATATAGTTATCTACAAAACAAGAGGCACGTCCCCCGTAATATATAAATACTAAAATGAACCATTTTTATTGCATCACTGCATTATATCCACTTCAATTCAAAAGACAACAAAATATTAACCAACACAATTATTCAGCCACCAAATCAAATCAATTTTGTTTGAGAAAACATAAAAAAATAGTAATATCGTAAAACTATAATTAATATTAATTATCACTCACCTTTCGTGTTCAAGGTTATTTGTAATGTATCCAGAACTATTTTGTATTTAATCCACACTCACTTTTATAATGTTCTGACGTTTTTTTTATGTTTTAATCCAAAAGGTGATAGAAAAGCGCTCAGAGGGGCACAGCTTTATTCCATATAATATGTATAAAGAAATGAAAACACATTCTCTTCTCGATGATTCAGTAGCAATTAATGTACATTTTGTACAAACACAGATAAAAAATGTTTACTGATACGTTGATTATTAAATGTAGTAAGGCCTAATTTAAGGGCTGTTCTGGTTTTCTTGATTTTTGATCAGCTTCTTTCACACACTCAAAAATAAAAACACTTGTCTATTGATTTAATATATAAATAGGGAAAAGGCGTGGGGGGAAAAAAAACTACCGCAACTTAACCGTTAGTAAGTAGCTTTTGCCTTCAAAGTAAACATTGTTGAAAAAAAATTTCAATTTTAAAAGCTAAAAACAAAAGTAATTTCATCCCCTGCTCAAAAATTCTAATACAAAATATTCATTTGAAAATAGCTTTTGTAAAAAGAGCTGTCAATTATAGCTCCTAATTATCTTAGGACATGTGAGAAAATGCCAACACACACACTGGAACAATCAATAAGTAAGTCTTCCACGCCACACAACAATGTCAATTTGTTGTCAGTTCAAATGATATGGATAAATTACCTAGACAATATCTTTACAAAACTCTTCTCATTTAATACTATTTGTATAAATATAATTACAGGCGAGCATTTCTTCTGATATTAAATTAAGTTATTTATTTATTTTACAATTCGAGATCAAACTAACCGAAAATGTAAAGCGTTCAAACTGCAACAAACAACAGAATATTATTCAGTCATTTTATTGATGTTTTGCTTAATTTGTTATGTTTATATATCACTTTTATACTGCCTCAAATCTATTACTACTACCTACTAAACGATTAAGTCACAGTATTCGAGTATAAAATTTGCGAAAAAAATAAATATATTTCTGCACACAATACCATAACAAGATGGTGGAAGAGGCAGTGTATGAACCAGATGCGGAGCCTAGTTGACTACACTGTCGGAAGAGAAAATACTCCAAATCTCAGGCTTCACTTCACTTCCGAAAAATCCATCAGGAAATCGAAACTACACATAACCGGAAAGCTTTATTTTTTTTCTCCCTTCTATTGGCCAAAACGGAAAAACGTACGAAAAAAAAAACCAAGCTATGAACTCAGTTTCTTAATAAAAACGGAACATTGAAAAAGCAGAACATCGATGCAGACGACGCATCCGTACGAGTTGAAAACAGTGAACAACTGACGATCGACCAAACACAGCAGACAAGCTCGCGCCGTTTCATTTCCAACGCGCAGTAGCATTAAAACTGTTTTACACCGTTCTTTATTATTTATATTTTTTAATTCACCTTTTCTATTGATGGAACCAAGGTTTTTATTTCAATCCTTTTGACCGCTAAAAATAACGATTACACCCTCAACAAAGCTAACAGTTGGAAGCCCTGCTCAGGCAACGAAAACCGTCATTTTCCAGAAACAATTCTTGCGATGGGGGGGAAAGGAGCTAGCCCTGCCATCTCATGGCGGAAATTGGAAGCGCCGACAACGCTCCTTGCCGGGTTTATGAGGGGTGCAGGGGACAGGAGCGATGGCCGCCGTTCAATAATAACACAAGGCGTAAGGACTTCGCGCACACTCGAACCCAAAAACCAAAGCGGCGCGGCGCCGTGGTTATAATACCAACTTTATAAACTCAAAGTGGCACTTGACGAATTCCACGCAAATTCATTGCTAACAAAACGCTAAGCAACACACATTTAATTGGTTTCCAATCGTTGAGTAAACATTATTGGGGCATGCGCTTTGGTTTAAAAAGAACTTGGGTTCGAGGCTACAAATCCTTCCCCCTCTATCCTCAACAACCATCTCTGTTCACCCCTTTATCCTCTTTTCTACCCCCTCGGCAAAGGGAGGCTGCTTGCATTTTGCACCGAGTTAGCAAGAGAAAGAGTGAATGCAAAATCAATAATACTCTCTTTCCTGAACCACTATTCTCCATCCTTCTTTTATATCACATATTATATATTATGGTCGCATAGTGGTATTTCCCCTCACCCCCTTTAAAGACAAAACATGAGCACAATTTTATTAATGCCTTGGAGGGCCAGGGGGGGGGGGGTGCGAGTTGCATTCTAGATGTGGATGCTTTTTATGACACGCGCCAAGATTAACTTCTATAAGTAACCTTGATTTGACGAAGATTAATCGCGCTTAGTGTTGTAAGGGACCGTCAACACGCAGCGGTGGCCAATTGGTCTAGGAATTTAGAATACCGGGGTGTACTAGGAAGTCTCACTGTGGTTTTCCCATCCTCTCTCCATGCTGATATGAACCAATTTTCTCTAGAATGGCGTGCTAGTTCCTAGCAATTTTTTTCTCTCCGTTGCGTCCACATTCCTTTTTCTACTTATTCGTATTCTTGCGCCGCCGCGTCTTACAAGCCGTTCGGGCTGTTCGCGTATGTACTAAAGCCATTTTTAGACGTCAGACCACGTTATGTGAAAATTAGCATCAACTCTTATATCACCTTTTATTTTATGTTTTTAAAATTATTTTTAATGCCTATCGATCTCCTTTTGTTTCTACAACGTGCTTTCTCTTTTCTCCACCCACCGCTCAAAACTGTTCATTCTTGTATTCTTTTCTTACTTTCGCTGCTCGCGTCGTCAGACGCGCGGATTAAACGTCAAATTATTTTAGTCATGTTTGCCTGTGACGGGGAAATCGGTGCTAAAATACTAGTCGGGGGTAATAAAGGTAATTTTTTTGCCATACATATTTTTCACTCTCCTTACGCGTAAATGCGGATACATTTCGATTAAATATCTCCTTGTTTATCCCTGTCCCACCAGTGTAATTAAATACGGACAGTCTAGGGGGTTAGGGAGGGACAATGAAAGGAGTTGTTATTACTAGGATATTATTACTCTCCCGCTTTACCTAATTAAACTCTTTTAACTTATGACAACAGGATTGGGAGGGTGAATTTTATGGTACGATACAAGTAATTACCCGTTTCAATGGGTTTACTATCTAAGGCGTTAATCTCGTATTAAACTGGCCTACTTATGAAGAGGAGATCGGTGTTCGAATACCGGTTGGATCTATTGAGGGTGGGTTTTTTATAAATAGTTTCCCACTCTCCTTCCTCGCAAATGATGGTGCATTACCACTAAATTACTTCCTTCCTCATCCCTAACTCATTAGATTAATTATCATATATGCGTATAACCTGAACAGGTAGTAAGATGCGGCGATTTAAAAAAAATCTTAAGAAAAAGGGAGATTGTTACATTTTGAGTTTGTTGGTGGAGGGGGAAGAATTTCTCCGGAGAATCTAATTTGTTTTCTTTTTTCGCACCGCATCTTACCACCATCCACATTTAAATACACCGAGAAGGTAGCCTAAGTATACCTAAGGTTGAATTTACAAGAGCGCATTCGCGTGGAGTGAGAGTGGAAACATATTTGGGGAAAACCACTCTCTCAGTACAGCCTCGGACCTTACCCGATCACCGGACAAACCAGACCACCAAAAGGTTGACGGCACTACCCACGGTTACTAGTAGGCTACTCTAACCACTCAGCTACATGAGGTGAAGGAGGCTCGTTTACAATCATCCGCACCCGCTTGTCAGACGCGCACTCGTAAAGCGCACTCGCAAGAGTTTCTGTGTTTGTTTTCTGCTTGAACGGTGATTGTATACAATGAAATGTTGGGTGCACATAATTTCAACCAATATTACTTGTAACGTTTATAAGAGTTGATATAACGATTGAATTGGGTCCAAGTTTGATGTTCTGTATCATAATAATTTAAAAAGGATTATGTCTTATTTTAGAAAACAAAAGTTCTGGTGATTTATAGTTTTTTATTTTAAGTAGATAAACAGTTTATTGCTAGATATTTCACACGTTGTACAGTAGCCTCATGGCTTCTTTGGTGCTGACTGACAGTTCCCAGCTGACTTCTGAGAGTCAACATTTAGGTATATTCCTAAATTTTGACTGTCAGAAGTGACAAATGCTAAACACATGTTTTTGCAGATCATATGGTTCGGCGTAGGGATACATAATTTTGTCTGGTAACTTTTCAAAGCCGTTAGCTCTCAGCTGTGAACTGTCACTCAGCACCAAAGAAGCCATGGGGCTACTGTAGATGTTAATAAAAGCCCGACTATTACGTTATATTCATGATAATTCCCGACACGTGAGACTTAGAACACAGATTAAGATGTCATAGTCTCTACCTACCCGGCTCCTCGTCAGGAAGGAAAGTGAAGAGATGCGTACTCTGAAGGGGTATATCAAGCGACATTTCCTTCTAGAAGCTTCCCAAAAGAAAAAAAAGGTGTGGTCATCCAGGTGCGTTTCTGTCCACAAAACTGCGTTGTCTTTTTTAAACAAAGACGTGGAAATATGTCGCCATACTTTGCAACTTAGCAACATAACACAGATAAATCTTACTAGCCGGTCTCATTTAAAATATCGTAATTTTGAATAAAGATGTGAATAATAAATTATTGAGATATATATCATTACATACTCTGTCATCAAAGTAATATTAAGCTTTACAAAAACGATTTATATAGAATCTAAATAATTAATATATGAAAATGTTATTAAATTATTTGCTCTTATTTAAAGTTTAAAATGCAATACCCATGACTATGTATTTTCACGAACTGTTTTATTCTTGACAAAATAACTAATTACTTTAGTAAAATACCGTAATACGCCAGTAGGGCATTCGTGGTTCGAAGGTTGGTAACTGACAACTGACAGAAGGTTCCTTATTGCAAACATTGACTGAAAGTAACTAATGTCAACATATTTGATAATAATTAATATTTTCTTAATTATAGTGTATTATCATAATATTAAGTGTTATCAAACAACTTTGATAATGATGCCATAAGGATTGCTGAATATTTGGCGTTTTCGTAACTAATTGAAATAACAAAGTATATTAATACAATTATTAGGTTTTTGGTTTTGCAGTTGTGGTGACAATAAATATTGTAACTTAGTGTAGTGAATAATAGACTAAAAAGTATTATATTCATACGTCTTGTGTCTTGTTATAACTGACCACCAAAATGAAAAATATATATTTTTTAACAACTTATAAAAAGAGCCATACAAAATATTAATTTCTAAATGAAACTTTTTTTAATTTTGTAAACAGCGCATGAACACAACCGACAAGACGGTTTGTATGACGTCATCAACCACCCTTTTCCCCGCTGGTCCACCATCTGGAATTATGAAGAGAAAGCAGCCTTTTAGAACCTCTCGTTTGTAAAGCATTTTTAATTGAACCACAACAAAGAAACGTCAAAACGGTTATTTTCATAAGTTCATGTTTTGACAGTGTAAAAACAGTTAGTAATTAAAACAGAGGGTTTTTTTTAGCGTGCACTTTCTGAACCGACTGATTATATCAGCACACGACTTATAAACAAACTTAAACTTAGAACATACACAACATCCAACCCCCGGTCGTTAATTCATCACTGTGGAAGGGGAAACCCACATTTCACCAGTGATGGATTTTTTTTTTCATCCATGCCAGGAATCGAACCTGAGACTCCTCAGCTTAGTAGACAGACACTCTACTGACTTGAGCCAAGGTGTCTGACCTGATCATATGGTTTGAAGAAATGATGTATGGTAAACTTTCCTAGACGTGCAACCTTTCAGATTGGCTGAACTCAAACAAACTTCTCAACATAAACGCTAAGTATTTATCCTCCTCGAATCGTCGCAAAAGGTCGCGGCGGTGGAGGGCGTCCTAATTTGTCGAGGTAGTTCCTGAGACACGATAATTAATATTTGAAAGTATATTATTATTATTATTAGCACCGCGTCTTACTACCCGTTCGGGTTATACGAACTTACGCTAATGTGTAATGGTAGGGGGTGATTGTGAGATGAAATGGAGGACCTACAGTTTAACGTGGAATCCGAACCACGGTGGAGGCCTGGCATTCCTCACATTCACAAGATGTCTTGTCAGAGGTGAAGGAAGGGTTTGGTAATCAGATAAATCTGTGCCGGGACCGAGGATTGAACCC
>CABFVX010001807.1:37809-59187 GCA_902151425.1 Timema shepardi | reverse complement strand
CCCCCCCCCCTCCCTTCCACCCTTGCCCATTCCGTTGATCCGACATCGACCTTAACGGGTCATTTGTCACTTGGAAAAGAGAGGTTTGGAAGGGGTGGGTTGTAAGATCCCTGACGTGACGTCAAGGAGTTATAACTCTTCCCTCGGAAAAACACACACCTCAAGGACCGAGAGAGGCCGTCGTTCGCATCCGTCAAATCGTAAAGTAATTCCTGGTCACGGGGATTCAATTACAGGAATCGACGAGTGGCCTGGAGACAGGGATAAGAGTGGGGGGAGGGGGGAGTTGGTTTGATTATAGGGTGGGGAAACTTACCCTCCCTCCATTTCTGCCTTCATCTCTCTAGAAACACCTCTGATTTATCGTTTATTGGAGGCATCCATCATGTGGTTTCGGACACTAGATCTTATCCACAAATCGGGACGCGCGCTTCGGAGGGTTAGGTAAGGGGGGTGGGGAGTGGGGGTTAGAGGAGGGTGTAGGTTATGATAGGAGAGAAGGATGACGTATAGTGTCCTAGTGGTGTGGCATATCACGTGGATAAGGAGTTCCTAGTTCTAGACCTGGTGGCGCCTAATATGTTTGTACTTTTACATTGGATCATTCATTACTGGCTCTAAGACTACGATTTTTAGTGTTAGTCTACTGTTTTTTTAGAGATTTTTTTTTTCTTTTGCCTTATCTTACCACCCGTTCGGGCTATACGCCTATGTACTAATTACGTTAATGTGTTAGGGATAAAGGAGGTTGAATTTAGAGGAAGTGTACCCGAATTTGTTTAGAGGGTGAGTAGAAAACTATTTAGGAAATAGTATATCCTAACGGTATTTGATCACAGATCTCGCTGTCGTCAGCAATTCAGTATATTACAAGAGTGATGACTTTGACCATGTAGCCACCGAAGTGGGTATTGTTACTGTTCTAGGTTAAGTTAGTCTAGGATGATAATATACAGTTCAATTCATGAATAACATGACATAATATTTTATGCCGTAAGCTTTATATCAAACTTACAATTTTTTTTCTGACATAATATTTGTCTGCCTAAACTTTAAACTAAACTTCAAACATATACCGGGTGAGGTAATCAATTTGAAACACCAGAACATTCTGAAAACGAAGCATTTTAGGAAAAATTTGCTACGTACAAAATATGTTTGTATTTAAGGGGGAAAGAGAAAAGACTATTCCATTTGAATGTTTGATTTGGTGGACCTTCTCAAGGTTATTTCAAGCTCAAATTTGTTTTTTTAATAAATACTAATATTTATTTTTTAATAATGTTTTTCCTAAACAAAAGACTAAACAACTTTTGCCTGAAACTTTGTTTTTTTAGTGACATTAACATTGCAAGATATTTTAACTTATATTTTCTGTAAAAATTTTTATTCAACAACGTTTTACTACATTAAAAGTGTATCGATGTTAATAAACATCATTTTTTAACATTTATTAAAATGTTTTAAATATTATTGCAATTAACGTAATAAAGAATCCCAAAAGGGGAACTACCCCAATGGGCACCAGGGTTTGGTTAGTTAGGCTTAGGTAGATTTAAGAATTCATGTTGAGCTCGACCGCCGAGGACGGGGAGATCGAGGTACGAATCTCGGTCGGGTTAACTGGGGTGGTTTATCTTAAATGGTTTTCCACTCCCCTTCCACGCAAATGCGGGTTCACTTCCTCTAATTCAACCTTCCCAAATCCCAATCCATTAGAGTAATTAGTACTTAAAGCGTATAACCCAAACGGGTAGTAATACGCGGTGCTAAATATCATTATTATTTAAGAATTAAACTAAAATAGGAACACTAGATTTACTAAAAAAAAAATTAGTGAAAAAATCTTGCGTTTTACTACCTGTTCGGGCTATACGCACTTACGCTAATGTGTAATGGTAGGGTGATTGTGAGATGAAATGGAGGACCTACAGTTTAACGTGGGATCCGAACCACGGTGGAGGCCTGGCATTCCCCACATTCACAAGTTGTGATTAATACACGTCTTGTCAGAGGTGAAAGAAGGGTTTGGTAATCAGATAAAGCTGTGCCGGGGCCGAGGATTGAACCCTGGACCCCCAGCACAGAAGTCAGACACCNCACGTGTTTGGGCGTGTAACTTCCGTTTCATATTGATTTTTAAAAGAGGGGGGGAGGGGGGTTGAGGAGGGAGGAGTGTGATGTTACGTGTCCGCTGACTGAGTGTGAGTTAAACCTTTCATCGAATCCCGGAGTGTCCATAGTCATGGGAGATGGGGGAGGGTGGGGTGGACGGGGGAGGTAAATTGATTTCTATTCACCATAAGGAGCAAAATGTACAATTCTCGGTTTTATTATGGTCGTTTCTTAGCCGTGACGTAGTGGCAAGTCACGATAGTATTTCCCATGGGATGGGAAGATGAAGGAAGAAAAAGTATATGTAGATAAAAAAAATTGTAATTAAATTCTAGGATACCCTTGACAGATATTTAAGAAATGCTGATTTTTTTTTTCACATGAATAATTCTTTTTATTTTTTAAAAATGTTTTTAATCTAGAACAGATACAACATCTAGCCCGTCACAGCCCCCCCCCTTTCCCCTTCCACCCGGCCATTAATTAATCTCATTTCACCAAAGATTATTTGGTCGTCTATTCCAGGATGACAGGAATCGAACCCGTAACTTTGAGCTTAGTAAACAGTCACGTTACCAACTTAACTAAAGTGTTATAGGTGACCTGGCGGTCTAGGGGTAAGGTGTCAGACTTCTGTGCTGGTGGCCGGGGTTCAATCCTCGGTCCCGGCACAGGTTTATCTGATTACCAAACCCTTCCTTCACCTCTGACAATACATCTTGTGAATGTGGGGAATGCCAGGCCTCCACCGTGGTTCGGATCCCACGTTAAACTGTAGGTCCTTCATTTCATCTCACAATCACCCTACTATTACACATTAGCGTAAGTGCGTATAACCCGAACGGGTAGTAAGACGCGGTGCTAATAATAATAATAATAATAATAAATATAGTGTTGGACTATAAATAAAATTAAACTCTATGTTTAAAATGGAGACATATTTTATTTACTTTGGCAAAAAAAAAATGCTATAAAAATTGAAAATATTCTACCCTTGCCTACGTCCCCTCCCACCCTACATTAATGAAGGCTATATATACTTTATTTGGCGAGTCTTAAAAAGAGATATAACATAAAAAACGAAAACCAGAAATTCTTAAATTAATCTAAAACAATCTTACATTGTCCCAATATTATTGTTTGCTCTTGAAGTAATTTTTGTGTAAACGTCTTTTTTTTTAAATCGTCCAATACTCAGGCTATTTGTTTATTCGCGGAAATGACATGTAAGAATTTTCCTGCGGGGATGTAAATTAAAAAAAAAAAAGTCCATGGAAGCAAATATCTATCTATAATAGGAAACAAGAGAAAGGTAATTTTGAAATTCAACTAAATTCTGTCGAGACTAGAAATGTGGTATCGAAAGAAGAGTATCGATACTGTGCTCATTAGAAGTATGGGAAGAAAAATATCAATACCGTACTAGTATCGAAATAAAAGTATCGATAATATTAAATATCGGTAACGTAATTTTAATCGGGGGAAAAAAAACAACCTTAAGTTAATTTCAAATTTTGCGTCATAATATTTGTATCTTCATATGTATTTAAATACTGAAAAATATAATAATTTAACCATAATATAGTATATTTAGGTCTATCACGTCTATGTTATGTGTATAACTTGGACGTTTTGATAGATAGTATTGTGTGATAGATTTTACCAAAGGTTTTACAATGCCATATTTCAAAATGTCTATGAAAATGTAGCTGGTGAAAAGTTATTTAACAGCTAATTATGATTAGTAATATATTTTTTTAACCTTCTTTAACCATCGAAGTTGGTGAAAGAACACCTATGAATTATGACGAGCTAAAAGATATTAAATGCTAGAGTTGCTTCTTGCTTATCAAACAGAAAATAAGTGAGAATTGAGAGATAATGTCATTTTGTACTTCCTCCACAGTCCACCCTAGTAAAAAAAAAAAAATCCCAACACGAGTGAAGATGACAAAAATGGTTGTTTCTTTCGATACCGACCCGCCTCGGTGGCGTAGTTGGCTAACGCGCTTGTCGTGTTGAGCTCGACTGCTGAGGACGGGGAGATTGAGGTTCGAATCTCGGTCGGGTGAACTGGGGTGTTTTTTCCTAAATGGTTTTCCACTATCCCTCCACGCAAGTGCGGGTTCACTACCTCTAATTCAACCTTCCCAATTCCTAATCTATTAGAGTAATTAGTACTTAAAGCGTATAACCCGAACGGGTAGTAAGACGCGGTGCTAAATATATATATTTTTTTCGATACCGATCCTATACCAGAGTGTGAGTGCTAATATCAGTAAAAGTATCGAGTAAAAATACTAGTATTTAAAGGAAAATATTGATATTAGTAAAGTATCGACACTTTTTTCACATCCCTAGCCGAGACTCAAATATTAGTATGTGTACTCGTCAGAGGAAGAGGGAAAGTGTTATCAATAGATAAACAAGAGCCCTCACAGGATGAACTGCTTATTTCCTTCCCTCTCTTTCTATTTAGCACATTGGTATCTTTAGTGTGTTAGATCTATGCTGGCGACCGGGGTTCAATCCTCGGTCCCGGCAAAGATTTATCTGATTACCAAACCCTTCCTTCACCTCCGACAAGACATCTTGTGAATGTGGGAAATGCCAGGCCTCCACCGTGGTTCGGACTCCACGTTAAATTGTAGGTCCTTCATTTTATCTCACAATCACCCTACCATTACACATTAGCATAAGTGCGTATAACCCGAACGGTTAGTAAGACGCGGTGATAGTAATAATAATAGTAATGATAAAGAAAAACTTTCGTGACCCATATATCTTTAATAGTCGTAAGAATAACTATGGGTTGGGGGGATATTTTTAATGATTTAAAAAAAACAGATATAAAAAATTATTTATATTGCAAAATACTTACCAAATATCTATTTTGAATCAAATGTGTAGAATCATTTTATAAATATTTCGAATTATAACAAATCAGTTCTTAGTTAACTACCCCTTAACGCATTTTTTCGCCGAAATATATAGTGCACAACTTTATTTTTCATGTCAAGCACTACCCAGATATACATTTTAAACAAAATTGTTAAGACCGTTTTCAAAAAAAATTCAAAATTTCAAAAATTACTTATCAATAAACTACCTTTAACTAAAGAGCTAAAGTAAAAAAAAAAAAATCATCGGAGGTATTCATCCCTAGCATCTAATTATTAAAATTTTAACAAAATCCATTTTATAGTTACAGATCTATGGCCCAAAGAAAAACACAGAGAATTGTAAAATGCCCTTTTTGGGGTTCAGGGGACATATAAAAAGCTAAGATTCATCATAATATAGAGGTCAAATATTTCCACGATTACAATACTTTCTCTTTATATAAGAAAGTTCAAAAAAAAATGTTAGGCTTAGGTTAAATTATTTATTAATCTAAACATGAATCTATATCTATTGAAAACAAAAGGCGGTAGACACCTGCTATAACTTCAATTGTGTTGGTAGACATGGGTCTATTGTTTTATTCCCCAAACAACACATCAATCCATCATCATTATTATGAGAGCCACAAAATAAAAACCAGGCTGCCAACAAATTGATCGATATTTTTAGTTGTCTAGCCATCCACGTGGGCGTTCAGGTAGCCCTTTGTTAAACCGTTGATATTTACATAATTCCGTCGGTTGGTCGGGGTGTCAGACTTGATTATAATTTGGTTGTTTCGGGCCCGGTTTCAGGGTTTAGGAGGGCAGGGGGGGGGGGACAGTTCTATCGGGGCAGAGTATGCTTCAGTCCAATGTAGGTTGTCTGAACCCCCTTTAAACTATAGAACACCATCATGCTATATTTTTCTAAGCACCGCGACTTACTACCCGTTCGGGTTATACGCTTATGTACTAATTCCACTGGTGTGTTAGGGATTAGGAAGGCTATATTTATATTTGTATTCACCTGATCTTCTCAAGTCTTCTCCAGAAACACATTTCAAAGCTCTCCAAGTATTTATTTTCCATATTCCTGAGAGTCCAAGTTTCTGCTCCAAATGTAGCATTACATCAGTTTCTTCCTCAGTTCCAGATTCATCTTGCTGGTCAGCAATAACCTCTTGTTGTTGTTATTATTATTATTATTATTATTATTATTAGCACCGCGTCTACTACCCGTTCAGGCTATACGCACTTACGCTAATGTGTAATGGTAGGGTGATTGTGAGATGAAATGGAGGACCTACAGTTTAACGTGGAACCCGAACCACAGTGGAGGCCTGGCATTCCTCACATTCACAATATGTCTTGTCAGAGGTGAAGGAAGGGTTTGGTAATCAGATAAATCTGTGCCGGGACCGAGGATTGAACCCCGGATCCCCAGCACAGAAGTCTGACACCTTACCCCAAGACCGCCAGGTCACCAATATCTTATTGTTGAAAGCTTCCTTGTTCATGGCGATCCTCAACCTCATTTATATCGATATAAAAATATACAGACTTATTTACAAAACATTAATATTTTTTAGGGATGTTTTAGTATGCGATATATCGTTCAATTTACATATTTCCTGTATCGATCTATGCTTTAATGTGTGTGAAGCAAAATAAACTGAATAATATTTAATTAATTTTACTAAAAGATTCGATTTTTTTAAATTTAATTTTTTAATAAACGTGCCTGATATTTTTAACAGCTAAATAAATTATTAAAAAGTTTAAAAGTGACAAAGAATAGCCCTAAAGAACAGAAGCCATTTTGATAACATCGTTCCGGTTTGCCCAGATAATTTCAACTTATTCTATAAGAAATAACCGATCTATTGAAATAATTTGGACCATTATATCTTCGCGTAAGATGTATGCACCTTGCAATACATTAAATAATAAATACATCGAGATATTAGGGAAAATTATTATCATCATGAGAAAATGCCAGTGATTTTGCAGTTTCTACAGCAAAATATTATTTTGGTCAAAATGAATAAAATATTGCTCCAGTAGAAACATGGATTTTAATTTTCTTCCCATGGTGATATCAACAGTTGTTGAATATCTGTTAAGGAGGTCCTGGAATTGTATGACAATTTTTCATTTCATTTAAAAAGTTTCTTATCTAATGCGGCTGTTGATATCACCGTGTGAAGAAAACTAAACTCTGTGCTTCTACTGGGGAAATATTTGATTTCTTTTGAACAATACATTTTTGCAATGAAAACTGTAAAAATATTTACCTTTAATCTTGTTCTTTTCCTCCCACCTTGAAACAAATATCATCACACAGTGAAGTATTTCTCATAGTGGAGTTTTCCGTCTGTTATGGACCACTGATTTATATCAACCGTGAAATATATTTTGATAATAATAAATTTAATGAACAAATTAATTCAAATTTTGCCCTCGAACTTGTATAAGTTTTTATCTCCCCCTGTCAAGTCCTACCACTAAATAATAATAATATTTAGCACCGCATCTTAATACCCGTTCGGGTTATACGCTTTAATTACTAATTACTCTAATGGATTACGAATTGGGAAGGTTGAATTAGAGGAAGTGAACCCGCATTTGCGTGGAGGGAGAGTGGAAAACCATTTAGGAAAAACCACCCCCAGTTCACTCGACCGAGATTCGAACCTTGATCTCCCCGTCCTCAGCAGTCGAACTCAACACGACAAGCGCATTAGCCAACTACGCCACTGAGGCGGGTACCTATTACTAAAGCTTTGTTAAAATATATAACGACCTATTTACAATATAGCAGATATTTGTGTCCTTTAAAAAATAAAGCTTTAAGGGTTACGTTTGTTACGATATGGCCCCAAAGTGTTATGCGATTGGCGAGTGTTTGGGAAACTCCATCTTATGAGAATGGGAGTTCTTAGGCTTCAAAACTACTAAATGCAATCCTAAATAATCTTATAATGTTTTGTTGTGATCCTGTTAAAAATGACTTAATTTTTCTTTACTAAGGCTAGATACATATGTTTATAACAACTTAATTAAATCTCAGAGCTGAAACATTTTGTTTGAAACGTCCTTGAAATTGAATAATTTAATATTTTTAACAATAAACCTACGGCCGCAAAATGTATAATAATTGATTATGAAATGTGGATTTCCCCTTTCACAGTGATTAATTAACAGCCGGGAAGGGGTGACCTGGCGGTCTAGGGGGTAAGGTGTCAAGACTTCTGTGCTGGAGGTCCGGGGTTCAATCCTTGGTCCCGGCACAAATTTATCTGATTACCAAACCATTCCTTCACCTCTGACAAGACATCTTGTGAATGTGGGGAATGCCAGGCCTCCACCGTGGTTCGGATTCCACGTTAAACTGTAGGTCCTCCATTTAATCTCACAATCACCCTACCATTACACATTAGCGTAAGTGCGTACAACCCGGACGGTTAGTAAGACACGGTGCTAATAATAATAATAATAATAATAATAATAATAATAATAATAATAATAACAGCCGGGAAGGGTGCTGGATATTATGTTATATATAGATTTAAGTTAGTTTACAATCTTTGCTGATATAATTAGTCGGTTCAAAAATTGCACGTTTAATACCTCAAATAATTTTTTTTTTAAATCTTGAATTTACCAAATAGTTTCTCAAACGCCTTTCCGATGTGTGAAATAGGACATGTTCCGCCTTGTCCTCCCTCTACCGCTGCCATAGCAGTGAACCGCGCGGAAAGTTACGCGACGGACAGTAAAAGATAGAAAGTAGTTGCTTCAAAGCGTACTTTCTCTCTCGCGGTCACGTGTCGGCATACAAATGTGTACAAATCGTCCGCTTGTTTGGGGGTGACGAGGGGGTAAGAGGGGGATGACACCAACCCTCTAATGAGGCCTTCCTATGTCGATAATTGGCCGCGGGACGTTTGGCAAATTCTCCCCTCCCCCCATCCCCCCGAAAATCGACCCGTTTGGACCTATCTAAACAGGACATTTTGGCGCAGTATTATTAAGTACCTGGGAAGTATTTTGTACCGACCGAGATAGGACGTATAAACCAAGGATGAACAAAATATTGACCTCGGTGGTGTTGAGGTAAAACTCTTGCCTCGGGGCCCGATGTTTGTGGGTTAAAACCCAGCTGGGGGTCGACTGATTATTCTTGAGCTATAAAAGTCCGTAGCACAACTTCCTTCGGATGAGAAGTAAAGCCATCGGTCCCATGTCAATTGAGGCATGTAAAAGAAGCCTGGAAGGTATGTGAAAATACCTTTTCCATGCAAGATTGGTGGGCTCTTTCGCTTTCACTCATAGAAATTCTCGTGCGTTGATATAATCACTCGGTTCATAAAATGAACTTTAAATACATACATCAAATAAATTAAAAACAATGCTAACAGAATTATTCAACTCATTTATTCAGACCTAAGCTAACCTAACCTAACCTAGCCTAACTTAACCACTAGGCGATTCCATTTCAATGAATATCAACACAGGCAGGGAACCATTGTAATTATGGGAGTGTCCGTATGGAAGGGACCACAGGTCAATTAATTTATATTAGTTGAAAAATTACCCCTGGTCACGGGAATCGAACCTGGGACCTTTGTCTTAGAGTGTCAATACTTTACCACTGAGCTATCCAGGATTCGGCCCCATATATTTTATATACTTGACAACGTACCAGCCCTCACAAATCTCAGATAGCTGTCGTATCTGATACATTTTGTTCCCTCTCATGTGACTGACGATTTTCCACACGTACATCACAGACTCAGCCTTAAGCTATGTGTAAAGAATGACCTTGAGCAGAAATAAACAACCGCTAATTGCGCCAAATGTCCTATAACCAACCTGGTCCAAACGACCCGTATGTTTCAGCTAGGATAGTCCCTGATTGCGCCAAACGTCATATAGCCAATTTGGTCCAAACGAACCATGTGTTTCAGCTAGGATAGTCCCTGATTGCGCCAAACGTCATATATCTAATTTGGTCCAAACGAACCATGTGTTTCAGCTATGATAGTCCCTGATTGCGCCAAACGTCATATAACCAATTTGGTCCAAACGAACCGTGTGTTTCAGCTAGGATAGTCCCTGATTGCGCCAAACGTCATATAGCCAATTTGGTCCACACGAACCGTGTGTTTCAGCTAGGATAGTCCCTGATTGCGCCAAACGTCATATAACCAATTTGGTCCAAACGAACCATGTGTTTCAGCTAGGATAGTCCCTGATTGCGCCAAACGTCATATATCCAATTTGGTCCAAACGAACCGTGTGTTTCAGCTAGGATAGTCCCTGATTGCGCCAAACGTCATATAACCTATTTGGTCCAAACTAGCCGTATTGTTTCAGCTAGGATAGTACCTGATTGCGCCAAACGTCATATAACCAACTTGGTCCAAACGAACCGTATGTTTCAGCTAGGATAGTACCTGATTGCGCCAAACGTCATATAACCAACTTGGTCCAAACTACCCGTATGTTTCAGCTAGGATAGTCCCTGATTGCGCCAAACGTCATATAACCAACTTGGTCCAAACTACCCGTATGTTTCTTCTAGGATAGTCCCTGATTGCGCCAAACGTCATATAACAAACTTGGTCCAAACTAGCCGTATTGTTTCAGCTAGGATAGTACCTGATTGCGCCAAACGTCATATAACCAACTTGGTCCAAACGAACCGTATGTTTCAGCTAGGATAGTCCCTGATTGCGCCAAACGTCATATAACCAACTTGCTCCAAACTAGCCGTATGTTTCAGCTAGGATAGTCCCTGATTGCGCCAAACGTCATATAACCAACTTGGTCCAAACTAGCCGTATGTTTCTTCTAGGATAGCCCCTGATTGCGCCAAACGTCATATAACCAACTTTCTCCAAACTAGCCGTATGTTTCTTCTAGGATAGCCCCTGATTGCGCCAAACGTCATATAACCAACTTGCTCCAAACTAGCCGTATGTTTCAGCTAGGATTGTCCCTGATTGCGCCAAACGTCATATAACCAACTTGCTCCAAACTAGCCGTATGTTTCAGCTAGGATAGCCCCTGATTGCGCCAAACGTCATATAACCAACTTGCTCCAAACTAGCCGTATGTTTCTTCTAGGATAGCCCCTGATTGCGCCAAACGTCATATAACCAACTTGGTCCAAACTAGCCGTGTGTTTCAGCTAGGATAGTCTCTGATTGCGCCAAACGTCATATAACCAACTTGGTCCAAACTAGCCGTGTGTTTCAGCTAGGATTGTCCCTGATTGCGCCAAACGTCATATAACCAACTTGCTCCAAACTAGCCGTGTGTTTCAGCTAGGATAGCCCCTGATTGCGCCAAACCAAACTTCCCACGTTCTCTTTCCTGTGTCGATAATCGGCACCAACAAATGCGTCAATCTATCCCATCCTCCACACCACTATCTTTTTTTTTTAAACTGGTCCCCCTCCCTTTTTTTTTGTGTGTACCTTTTCCCTTTTAATCCCATTTTCATTTAGGGTCAAACGCTTTGACCTACGATCTATGGTGGATGTAATGAATTCGCTTGGAAATGCTTCTTCTCTCGTTTGATGTTAACCGCCCGTTAAACGTGTTAAACGTACGTTACCCACAAACAGAACGTCTAGGCCGACCATGTTTGTCTTAACTATCAGATTAGTTTACCTCTTTAAAAAAAATACATCAGTTTTTTTATTTAATTTTATCACCGCGTCTCACTACCCACTAGGATTATACTCATTTACAGGCATACTAATATTCTAATGGGTTAAAGATGAATAAGGAAGATTTTGGAGGAACTGTTCTTGCATTTGCGTTGAGATCGAGTGGAAAAACATTTAGGATAAACCACCGTCAATACTCCCTCCTGGGATTTAAATTCCTATATCCCCATTAACAGCAGTGTAGTCTATTGCGACAGTGATGCTTGATAGAATTCAAAATTTCTCCGGTGTTCACATGGTCCAAGGCTCCACTCTCGTGTTAGACTAGACTGCCAATGACAGGGATATCGTGGTTAGATCATAGTTTAGTGCGTATTGAGGTGGGTTTTTTTTTTCAAAATTGTTTTCCACTCTCCCTCCACGTAAAAGTGGGTAAACTTCCTATGAATATAACATCACTAATCCTTAAAACTTTTAGTGTAATTAGTACATAAGTGTAATTATAATCCGAACGGGTAGTAAGGTGAGGTGCTAAGAATATATATCATAGTGGGATGAAGCAGGTTTAGCTTAATACAGTAGCCCCATGGCTTCTTTGGTGCTGACAGACAGCTCACAGCAGACTTCTGACAGTCAACATTTAGGTATATACCTAAATTTTGATCTGTCAGAAGTGACAGCTGCTAAACACATGTTTTTGCAGATCATATGGTTCGGCGTAGGGATACACAATTTGGTCTGGTAGCTTTTAAAATCTTTTAGCTGACAGCTGTGAGCTGTCAGCCAGCACCAAAGAAGTCACGGGGCTACTGTACCTTTCATGGTTAATGAAGGTTGCATCTTCACTCCTTAAGATCTGTTTACACTATGTAACACAAAATGTTGTAAAACAAAGTTATTTTGTGACTGGTTACATTTGAGTGTTGTGTTACGTTTGTCATACAACATTTACAAAAACGACTCAAAGCTCTCTAACAAATTATAACATGTTTCATCTAGTTTACATCTTGGCATCTGAAGGGGATGTTCTCTTTGCGGCCGTGGTTTGTGTAGTGTTGTGTAAAAAAAAAAGGGTTAAAGGATGGTTTTGGGTTCGACCACCTCCACTCGCGAGAGATAAATACTGTGTGAGTGATCTTTTAACTGATCTCCAACGAGATGACCTTGACCGGTTGGCTGGGGAACCCGGAACTAATGGAAGTTTTAGGAACTTTGTTCGGATGACATGCCAGGACTTTTGAGTACCTAAATAATTTGATTGTTAATCGAGTAGGAATAAAAATAAACCTCTTTTAGTGATGATATTCCAGTGAAAGAACAGTTTAGCCAAATTTTTGCATGATGTAAAGATTCCTGTAACAGGTGCTACATATTAGAAAACAAGACACATAATCTTCTTTGATCTTTACCGACACTGAATGGGAAACTTATAGCTCGTTATAAATAAAACATCAATGTTTTATAACATTTTCTTTGATTTTTTTTAACACTTTGTAAGGTATTGTTATGAAATACAAAGTTTTAAAACTTGTTACATAGTGTAAACAAACAGAGTATGTATGCGTGTGTTATATCATGATTTGTGTGAGTGTATGTGTGTGTGTCTTTGTGTATTTGTATTCTTTGTGTGTATACACATGTGTGTTGTGTGTGCTTGTGTGTTTGTGTGTCATGTATGCTTGTATGCGTTATGTGTCTGTATTGTGTATCTGTGTGTGTTGTGTATGTGTATGTTGTGTGTTTGTATGTATTTTATGTTTATGTGTGTTGTGTGACGGTGTGTGTTATATGTCTTTGTTTATTATATGTTTGTGTGTTTGTATGTATTATGTCTTTGTGTGCTATATGTTTTGTGTGTATTGCGTGTTAGTGTTTTTTGAATGTTTGTGTGTGTCTGTGTGCGTTGTGTGTTTGTGTGTATAGTATGTGTTTGCGTATGTTGTGTCTGTCTACGTTGTATGTGTGTGTTTTTTGTGGGTTTGTTTGAGCTGTGTTAGTTTTGGGTGTATCACTTTCAAATTTAGGTCCGATGACTAAATAAACGCGTTGCACTACAAAGAAAGCTGTTTGCTATTTACAAAACACCCTGTGGTTTGTATCGGAGGGTGGGGGAGGCCACGCCTAGTCCATCATTGGCTGAAAACAACAGACAAAGTTGGTTTTTTTCCCTTCTAGGGAACAGGAAATTACCATCTCTGGCTGTCATCGCTCGAAAACCGTCGAAAATGGGAACGTCGATGGAAAAAAAAAAAAATACTCTGCGCTTGGAATTAATTTCATCCCAAATCATCATTCAAATAACTCCCGCTTTGTATTGTTGACGGACACGCATCTGAAAATAGACAATTAAACAATTACAGGGTTACAATTCGTGATGTTTATCAGTTGATGTTTTTTTATTACTCTACAGCCAACACTTTCTCAAACTGTTTAATATTGCTCCTTTATCACCACGTCTTACAACCCGCTTGGAATACACGACTATGTAGACCTACTAATTGCGCTAACGTGTTAAGGATAAGCAAGGTTTAATTTAGAGGAAATGTAGCCACATTTGTGTGGGAAACTATTTTGAAAAAAACAGCACCCTCAGCATACGCGAACTAGATTCGAGTCCAGGTTCTCTTTATGCTCTATTGCGAGAATAACGCTCTTACACCATGCGACCACCGACGCGGTTACCTTCCGTTTTTTTTTTTTTTGTGAATTGTTTGTTACATTGGTGTTCTTTGGTGTTGTTGGTAATCCACGCTGGTGGAATTCCGGATAAAAGGATCAAATATCGTCTTGTCTGTTTTTCTTTCCATAGGGAGGTCAATATTCAAATAGCAGCTGGGTGTATTTAATGGCGTTCCCCTCCTACCCCCCACAGGGGTTTTTGTACCCTCTCCACGCAAATCTGGATACATTTATTCAAAATTATAGCCTTAATCTTTCCAACCCTATTTCCTATTCATTTTACCTTCTTCGTTTCTACCCCATTTCTTCTAAATTCTAACCTTCCTCGTTTCTACCCCATTTCCTCTAAATTCTAATCTTTCTCGTTTCTACCTTATTTACTCTAAATTCTAACCTTCCTCGTTTCTACCCCATTTCCTCTAAATTCTAATCTTCCTCTTTTCTACCCCATTTCACCTAAATTCAAACCTTCTTCGTCCCTATTTCTCCTTATTAGCGTAATTAATCCTAGTATGGCCAGGATAGGTAGTAAGACCCGAAGTAATAATAGGAAACCAAGTATACTGGTGGTTTAAGTATCAGAGACGATACACAATATCAGAGTTTTTATTCTTCTGAATTGTAAAATAACACTGACTCTAGAACTTCATCCAATATTTATTTGATCCTTGTGATTTTGGAAAGAGGAGAGAAATAGTTATAAAAAACACATTTTGATAATGATTCATGCCTACCGGTAGAGAATTACTAATGAAAAGTGTTTAATGGCGCGGGAAAGTTTCCGACACGGAAAGTTTTGTTCCCAGAACAAACACGTTGGAAACTCGAAACTTTGAAATGGCGTCCGATGTATTCTTTATCACCAAAGCACACAACTTTTTATAAAAGTAATTATGGGTGAGGTCTTTTTTTTAGAGGAAAAACGGGATTTAGTTCAAATATATAGTACTTAATGTACTGAAACCATTATGTATAAATAATATTTTAGTACATTTAAAAAAATCTCGTTAAGAAAGAGAGCCAAGACATTCCTAAGAACATGTTCTGACAAAGTTATGTAAGATAGAAAAGTTTCCGTTTTGGAAAAATTTATCAGTCTCTTATTCTTTCGGCCAATTTTAGATATATATTTTTGATAAAACTATCCAGCTATTTAAATGTAAAAAAAAATGCAATAGAAATGTCCCACATTTAATTTCTCACGAGGACGTTAACACCAGGAACATTATCAGATGAGTTACAATAAAGTAATGACAGATATTACAGTTCTATTTTCATGGTCACTTATGGACTACAGCGCTTGGTGGTTGATTGTAAAACTTATGTAATAAATGGAACATTTGAATCCCCTATTCCTCGAATCTTATGGTATGTTAGAGATTCACGATTCATAAAAATCTCAAAATATTATCTCAAATTTATGTTGAGCTTGACATAAAATAACAATTTTGAGCCATTGGTAACAATCATAAAATCTTATGTAGTTGGGAGGGTAACAAAATCACAAAAAATTTTTTTATTAAAACAATTAATTAGCCAAAAAAAAGTGCTCGCTATGTTTTTTTATGACGTAACACACTTGTGAGACAAAATAACAACTGTCAATTGGCACCAAACCTTAAATTATTTATTCTTTTGTTTAATTTTTATTAATTTCACTCTAACTAAAATTGTACCACAATTTTTTTAATATTCAAGGATTGGAATTCATATTAGAGATACGAGAGAAAATTTAAGATTTATATTCGAGAAATATAATATTCGGCCCATTTCGAATATAGGCTATATACATTATAACCTCGTTAATCGAAACTAAATTTAACCGAAACTAGTTCGGATTAAGTTGGAGAATACGTCAGGATCTTGGAGTGTGGGAACAGAGTGTCTTAAAAAAAATTAGCACCGCATCTTACAACCCATTCTGGCTACATGCATATGTACTAATTACGCTAATGTTTTTAATGATGAAGGTAATATTTATAGAAAGTGTACTCGCATTTGCTTAGAGGAAGAGTGGAAAACAATTTTGGAAAAAACAACCTCAGTACATCCGACCGAGATTCGAACCTTGATCTCCCCGTCATCGGCAGTTTATTCTAATCGAGAGTGGTGTTTTAAGACCGAAGGGTTTATGTTAAGAGTTAACCTCAAACTTCTCCCACATATCAATTTAAAAAAAACAAACACACAATATAAATCTTCCACCATACACATAAAATATCGATGTACTCATTTTTAGAAAGAGGAGAAGCGTCCTTCGTCTTTAACCTATGCGTCATTCGGTAAAGGACGCCGCGCGTCCCGGCGGATATAAAATACATTTCCAACTGGCGTGTATTGCCAGAGTGTTATGACCTCGGCCACGTCCAACTAGACATGCTCCGATATATTTCATCTCCCTTTTCAGAGAGCAGGACAGTGAAGAGAGAGAGAGAGAAGAAGGAATTCTGCGTGAACACACACAACATTAAAAAAAAGGCAGGTGGGGAAGGGGGATATTAAAAAAATGTTACGTATAAATAATAGTAAACGAGCCATTATTTTCTTCATAAAAATCAGTTGACGGAAGGATAAGGGTTTGGCTAGGGGGCGAAAAAAATAAATCTGAAGGGGTGTAGGTGGTTGGAGGGGGGAGGGGAGGTTGGATGAGGATGGGGGAAGGAATAGAAGGAAGGGAAGAGAGGTGTAGTGTTTCAATTTACGGGACAAGAGGACCCCACGGGTGAAGGACCGCCGCGTGACGTCATGAAGGAGAGAAGAGGCGGAGAGCAAGAGTGGAGCAAGTCTAATATTAGGTAATTGGGTTAAATGTGTTTATATCATTTTTAATTTATTCTTATGTTTTATGGTGCTAACATTTATTATTTCTTTAGCAACAGTACTATTATTATATTTACTTAAGTTTGAGTTAATTTTTAGAAAAAATCTCAATATGACAATCCAAGTTCTAGGAAAAGTTTACCCTCGAACTGGACAAACATCCAGAGCTCATACATGGTTTACCAATATAAAATAAGACGAAACACCCTTGAATCCTCATAAGGGGGACGTTTCAGTGCCAACCTCCCAGTTGTAGTTTCTTTATAATACATACCAAACCCTTCCTTCACCTCTGACAAGACATCTTGTGAATGTGGGGAATGCCAAGCCTCCACCGTGGTTCGGATTCCACGTTAAACTGTAGGTCCTCCATTTCATCTCACAATCACCCTACCACTACACATTAGCGTAAGTTCGTATAACCCGAACGGGTAGTAAGACGCGGTGATAATAATAATAATTTAAAATACACACCCGCCTCGGTAGCGTAGTTGGCTAACGCGCTTGTCGTGTTGAGCTCGACCGCTGAGTACGGGTATATCGAGGTTCGAATCTCGGTCGGGTGAACTGGGGGTGGTTTTTACTAAATGGTTTTCCACTCTCCCTCCACGCAAATGCGGGTACACTTCCTCTAATTCAACCTTCCCAATTTCCAATCAATTAGCGTAATTAGTACTTAAAGCATATAACTCGAACGGGTAGTAAGACGCGGTGCTAAATAATAATAATAATTTAAAATACAGTAGGCTTGCGACTATCCGCTCCTCCGTACTCTCCGGTCAGGGCTCCAAAGTACTGTATTAAATATAGCCTTATAAAGTAATTTGGATCCACAAATCGAGTATATAAAACTGTTGATTTTAAAATGGTCCAGTACTTTGCAATCGTAAGTGCCATAAAAAAAGATGCACCTATTCTCACGATACAGACACAGGATGTTGTTTGAAACGCTGTATTGGACCGAGAGATGACTTTAGCTGCGTGATCTGCGCGCGCATATCTTTGCATGGCTGTACATGTAAAGTATGACTGTATAGTATTGTACATTCACAATACTCAGTTAGCAAAATATATCTAACGTGATCCGGTTGTTCGCGCGCTGGTTCGTTTTTATTTGTCCGTTTTTATTGTGATTTATGACCAGTTGTGCAATCTTTTATTTATTATTGTAGCGTAATTTCTTTTGAAAGTCAAAAAACATGAGTGAAAAACGGAATAAAGTGATGACGATGGAGGAGGGGGGGGGGGGACTTAGTGCTATAAAATAACTGTTTTCTTGAAAAACAACAAAAATTATATTTTTAGTCTAGAGGTCAGACAAAATACTGCGCGGGACTGGGGGGAGGGGAACTTGCAAGAATTGAAGAATGGTGCACAAACCAAGCAACTGGAAGTGGTATAAAGGCGAGAAAAACGACGCAAAAGGGTAAACATTCGTAAGTTGAGGAGGCTTTATATTTATGGCACGAACATGTTAGGGGGGGGGGGGAAGGGGGAAGTCTGGCCAGTTACAGGTCCGTCGCTCCAGGAAAAATTCTTTACAATTTAAAAAACAAACAAATCGGAGGTGAAGATAGTGACTTTTTACTGCCAGTGATGGGTGTTTGGATAGATGGAAGAAACGCTTTGATATTCGATAGTTAATAATTAGTGGCGAGGCTTTATTTGCAGACAAAGCTGCTGTTCCTAATTTGAAAACCAATCTTTTTATCCTTAATGATAAGGAGGGAATTTCCAGGGGTCAGCCATACAATTGCGACGAAACCGGTCTAAACTACAAAATGTTACCGATGAAAACCCTTGCATCAACAAATGAAAAAAAAAGAACGTGTTACAGTTTTAGCGTATAACAACACCACTGGAAACCACAAATTGAGGTTAACACTAATAGAGGGGGAAAAAACTAAGGGCATTTGAAAATCAGAAAAACATAGTCTTTACCACTGTGGTACACACATCAGAAAAAAGCATGGATGAGTGTGGAAATTTTTACAAAGTGGTTCCAAAAAAGAATTTGTACTGACTATTGAAAAGCATTTGGCTGTCAATAATTTTCCGAAGAAAGCCATTCTTTCTCTCGACAACACCTCTTCACACCCAACCAGTGACGAATTAAAAAGATGGAGATATTAAAGCATTGTTATTACCAGCAAATGCTACGCCCATCTGTCAGCCAATGGACCAAGGCGTCCCCTTGAAGCTTTGAAAGAAAATGTATCAGCGCCGGCTTCTTTGATGTCTGATATCAGCGATTGATGACAATGAAGAATGCCTAACCACCTTGAAGAAAGACGACATGATAGATATTTTAAGATAGGTGTCTAAGGGATGGGAAGAAATGTCGTCCATTTCACTTTTACCGTCATGGAAATTTTTATTGAATCATAAAGTCAGTGAGATGTGGGAGGAGGTTGACAAACCGTGTGGTAATAAAGTGGCGAGTGAGAACAATGAACTCGTCTCATTGTTAGAAAAAGATCCCGGATGCGAGAATGCTGATTTAGAGGACATTACGGAATGGCTGGCAAACGATGAAGTTGACGAAATAACTGACGATGATTCCGAATGAAGAGGCTGTTGAAGAGGAACTCGTTGACGAAAGCACCGATCGCATACCTCACTCTGAAGGCTTCAAGGTGATTGAGGCAGTGCATTAGTCAGCAGAAATAGGCGATACCAGCGGACATGATTTGTCTACGGAAAAGGAGAGATATATTCCATTCACGGTAGGAATTACTCTCTAAAAGGTCTTTTTTCCTACAAATATCCTACTATATAGTAGATTTCTGGTAGGGAAAAAGGCCTTTCAGAAAACAATTCCTACGGTGAACGGACTTTATGTGAGCAAGGAAAAGAACACAGCGAGAAAATAAGATGACAATCAAAGACTTTATTAAGAGTTGGTGACCTGGCGGTCTAGGGGTAAGGTGTCGGACTTCTGTGCTGGGGGTCCGGGGTTCAATCCTCGGTCCCGGCACAGATTTATCTGATTACCAAACCCTTCCTTCACCTCCGACAAGACGTGTATTAATCACAACTTGTGAATGTAGGGAATGCCAGGCCTCCGCCGTGGTTCGGATCCCACGTTAAACTGTAGGTCCTCCATTTCTTCTCACAATCACCCTACCATTACACATTAGCGTAATTGCATATAACCCGAACGGGTAGTAAGACGCGGTGCTAATAATAATAATAATAATAATAGTTAGTTAGTTACATAAGTTTATGCACTTTTTGTTTTCATAATTATTTATTGACTGTCTTATAAACTATTTCATTCTAATTTAATTTAAAATGAAATTACTAAAATATACCTTTTCAATTCGCTGAATTCGAACTATGTAGGACAGTAGGCCTATAGTAATTTCTCTCCTAAATTTAAGATGTTGTTCGATGCATGTAATCTCCGTCATCGTCTTTAGATAAATTTCAAGGTTTTGTAAATATTAACGATGTTTTATTTAACTGTTCTTTTATATTTAGGTAGATTTCACTTTTCAATCTTTGTTTGAAAAGTATTCAAACTCGATAAACACAAATTTAAATATGCTATGAAAGGCTACCAATATACAGTTATTGTGGGTGTTGACTGTACCGAAAATGATTCACCCTCAAGATCCGGCTTTTTTTTTTTTGCTATCCGGACCAGCCAACCTCCACATTAGGCCGGATAGTCGTGATACTGTGATTCGTAGTTGGGAACAAAAATAAAGAAATTAGGTTGCGAAGAAGTGATTCATCAGCTAAAACACTTCCCTTTACCGTCTAAAGTCAGGCGTGCTAATAGCTAGTCTAAATATGTCGGGACCTTCTTCAGCGCTCTCATGGTCTAAGACGTCACTCTCGTGTTAGACTAGACTGCCGATGACAGGGATATTGTGGTTCGAGTCCCGGTCGGGTGTATTGAGTGTGGTTTCCCAAAATTTGATTTTATCCCTCTCTCACTACACACAAATGCGGGTACATTTCGTCTAAATTCGACCTTTCTCCCCCTCTAACTCATTTGTGGGATTAGTACCTAGGCGTAGAGCCTAAAAAGGTAGTAAAACGTGATGCTATAAAAAGAATCTGCTAGGAGGATGTGGGACGGTAAAGTTGACTTGCTCCGTTTTTCCACGGTGGTCGCAACTCTGTACAGTACCTCGTGGTTTTTGAGGATGCGTGCTCTAACATGGAGGCAGGGGGGGGGGAGACAGCAC